>JAOYMZ010075719.1:0-11828 GCA_025802335.1 Pinguicula primuliflora | reverse complement strand
TAAGCACCTCATGAGATGCTTTTTTTCCTTCTTAAAAATAAGCATGGCATATCTGTAATAATATTCAGATCAAAATACTTTTATGACCAAATTAACCTTATCTAATATACTTTAATTAAATAGATTAAGGTCATTTTAGTAATTTAATATTAAATTTGTTGTATATAATTAAAATAAAATTATAAATGATTATTTTTACGCACTTGCGCAAAACACCACAAGTTCTAAAAATAAGAAGAAGTAGTAGAAGAAGTACTAGAGGAAGTAGTAGAAGAAGTAGTAATACTTTTGCGCAAAACAGATCTTAAGTATTCACTTATTTGACCACTTTTGATTTTTGAATTTAGCTTGTACAAAAAAGCCTTACATTTTTTACATATATATAATACTACTATTAATCGACAAAAATATAGATAGGTTATGATTAAGGTTATGTTTACACGTTCTAATAAAAAATGATTTTAGCCTTTTGAGAAGTGTTTTTAAAAAAATGTGCTTTTATAAAGAAGTTATAAAATATTTGAAGTAGGGGCTTAACTGTGATAAAAATTAAAAAAAATAGTGTGACAAACTGGAATAATACGAGAAAATTTTGGAGTATTTTGGCATTATTGATTTGTATATAGACAAAATTATCTTAAAAGTGAATTTTTAAATAATTACAAAATTACCATTGCCTTAAGCCTCGATAAGCTACTCCAATGGAGCTTTTGGCTTCTGGGCTTTTGGGATTTTGGGGGCTTTTCCACCGTCAGTCCAACGCTAAAAGCCAAAATTGCAAACAGTGTAAAAATATCTTCTGCGATTGAAAAACCAAAAGCTGCTTTTCAGCAGAATTTGCAAACATATCCTAAAAATCCTAGAACTTAGGACTCGATGGAAGCCGAGGAGTCTACTACAGTTTTACCTGGGCCTTCAGATGTGGAGGACGAGGGATTAATGGAGGACGGTCTGTGAGTCCTTTATCTTCTCTCGTTTCTTACACACACCACTTTTTAAATGGCTTTGAAACTATTTTTTTGGAATGCCCAAGGCATTATGAATGATAAAAGTTAAAACTATCTCTGCTCTGCATACTGTTATACAGTTCCCTAAACTCGATATGTTGTTGATTCTAGAACCACGGGTTCATAGGACAAATGCAAATTTTATTGTAAAGAGAATTGGTCTGGGGTTTCAAAACTCCTTTACAGTGAAAGCACACAGTTTTTCTGGAGGGATTTGGGTCCTTTGGAAAACAGATATGCAGGTCGATATTGTTTTCTATGACTGGCAAACCCTACACTTATCAATCAAGAATATTTCTTTTCATCACAATATTATTGCTGTTTATGGTTCACCTAATCCACAAATTCAAAAGGATTTGTGGCCGAGTTTGGTTGACATTGCAGGTGGAACATATCTCTCATGGCTGGTGCTGGGCGATTTCAATGCCTTTCTTTCTAAGGAGGATAAAACGGGTGGATGCCCTTCTTGGGGTTGTGCTGCATTTCGGGGTTGTCTATCAGACAGACGCCTGGAATCGGTGGACTTTATTGATTCTCGTTTTACATGGAGAAGAGGTCGCTGTCATGAACGTATTGACTGGGCGTTATCCAATCAGTTGCTGCTCAATTCATGTTTAGAGATAAAGGTTACACATCTCCCCCGGGTTGCCTCTGATCACTCGCCACTGCTGGTCCACATCCAACTTACTGATCAGGTGGTCACAAACCCACATTTTTTCGCTTTCTTAATACCCGGTGCTTTCATTGTGCTTGACATTCATGGTTTCAGGATCATTGGAACAAGGAGGACTCCTTTCTGGGAGGGTTGACCAAGTTGTGTGCAGATCTGGACTTGTGGAAGACTGAGGTTTTTGGAGATATCTTTAGGAAGAAGAGGCTGTTATCAAGTCGGTTGGTAGGAATTCAGAAGGCTCTAGCAGGACAGAATTCAGTCTACTTGATCAGTCTTGAGCAATCCCTGAGGGAGGAATATGAGACAATTCTCACCAAAGAGGAAATGCTGAAAAAACAAAACGGTAGGAGCAGTTGAATCTCTGACGGAAACAAGAACAACAGTTCTTTCATTCTAGATTCAAGGTCAGGAAAACCTCAACAAGAAATAGGTCTATTCAACTGAATTTTGGGGAGTGGAGCTCTGATAAGGTCATTTTACTGGACAAAGCTACTGCACGCTATCAGATTATTTTCGAGGTACTTGACTTAGTCAGAAATGAAGCCACCACCATACAGGATCCGAGGCTTTTTTCACCCTTTACTTCAGTCGCAGATGAATATGCTAGTCACTCCGATGGATGCTAAGGAAATTAAGGTTGCTCTATTTGGGATGGACCCAAATAAGGCTCCGGGGCTGGTTGGTTTTACGTGTGGTTTTTATCAGGAAAATTGGGTGGTATTATCTGCCTCTTTTAACAAGTTTATTGAGCTAGTTTTTGCGTCAGGAATGATCCCGGCAGAAGTGAACAAAGGAATGGACTCCCTTATTCCAAAGGTTACTAGGCCCGAAAGTTTCAGCCACTATAGGCCAATCGGTTTAATCAACATATGTATGAAGGTAGTCACTAAGATAATTGCCAACAGAGTGAAATTGATTATACCAGACCTCATACCAGAAAATCGGTCAAGCTTTATTCAGGGGCGGAACATCACGGAGAACATCATTGCTTCTCAAGAAGTATTACATTCTATGAGATTGGCCAAAGGTAGACGAGGGTTCATGGCTATTAAGATTGACTTGGCTAAGGCTTTTGACAAGCTAGATTGGAGTTTTATACATGACACCTTGGTGGAGGCAAGGATTCCCGAGTTGCTGATTCGCGTTATTATGTCCTCCTTGGACAGCAGCTCCACCCAGGTCCTATGGGAGAATCTTAGGGGAGCTGTTTTTAACCCTAGTGGGTGCACCAGGGTGAGCCTGTATCCCCCTACTTGTTCATCTTATGTGTGGATCGATTGTCTCATGCCATCAACCTAAGGACAGGCGCGGGAGCATGGAAGCCACTCAAGTTTGGACGGGTGAAGTATCCCCTCTCACACTTATTATTCGCTGATGATCTGATTTTATTTCTAGAGTGTAGCATGGGACAGGCTCGGATGGTACTTGAAGTGCTGCACCAATTCTGTAGATCATCTGGTCAGACCATAAATGCTCAAAAATCAGTCTTTTGGTCATCCCTCATACACTGTCCGACACGGTGACTAAAGTTGAAAACATACTGGGCATTCCAAGAGTCTCTGATCTGGGTAGCTACCTGGGGGTGCCTATTATTCATGGCAGGATCAGTAAACATACCTATGCGTCCCAAATTGTGAAGATAAAAACTCGATCTCGGAAATGGAACCCGCAGGGCATCTCACTAGCAGGGAGACTGGTCCTTTGCAAGTCAATCCTCAATGCTCTACCTGTTTATCAGATGCAAACTGCGAAGCTGCCAGCCAGCTTATGTGAGGAGATGGATAGAACCACTCGTACCTTTCTTTTGGGAGGATCGAAAACACATAAGAGCATGCCTCTAGTTAGCTGGAACGAGTGCTGCCAACTAAAGAAGAGGGGGGGTTTGGGCTTGACAAAGCACAGGGACACAAACACGGCTTTGATTTGTAAAGTTGCCTGGGATCTCATGTCTGTGAAGCATAGTCTGTGGTGTCATGTATTTGAAGCTAAATATGGTTTCAAGGGAAGCGAGTTGATTCGGATACAGCCTAACAAGCCAGGCTCGCATGTCTGGAGAGTTGTGCTTAAAGTGCTAGATACAATCATTTCAGGGAGTTCATGGGTGGTTGGAAATGGCTCGAACATCCGTTTATGGATGGATGTTTGGGGGCCATTTATATCCCCTCTTACTTGTCATTCTCTACTTGTACTGACTGATGATGTTCTGTCGCTTTCTATTGCAGAGTTTGGGCTGACAGCTACTGGGTGGGACAAAGGGAAACTCAGACTTTGGCTACCCAGCAACATAGTCAACAACATCCTGCCAATAATACACATCCCAGAAGAAGAGGACACGATAGCATGGAGGGCCTCTACCACAGGGAAGTTCACTACAAACTCTGTACTGTTACACATTGTTTCTGTCAGGCTGAACTCGGAGAATCCCTTAAGGGGATTAATCTGGAAACTAAGTCTTCAGGAGGATATAAAAATCTTCTTGTGGAAAGCTGTTCGCAGCTGTCTATGGATAAATGCTGAACATTATCGCAGGAAGATTGCTCCGTCACCTCTCTGCTATTTTTGTGACAGTCCTGAAACCATTCTTCATGTTCTTCGGGACTGTTACAAATGTCGGCCGATTTGACAGGCTCTAGGCCATTCCTTACCCCGTGACTTTTGGGCTAGTGATTCTCAGGTGCAGTGACTTCATTTGAATCTCATCCATACGGACTGGGCGGTTCAACTGGCCTATTTTATTCGCAATCACTGTGTGGAAATTGTGGACGACAATGAACCTATCAATTTTTGAAAGCAAGGTGACATCAGCCACGGGGCTGCTAGCATGCGTTACATCACACTACCACGAGAACCAAAGGGTGTTCCATCATCTCTTTGGGCGTAGACAAGGACGTTCTATAGCTTTACAGGGTCTACCTCTGTGCTCTGAAGTGCCAATGGCTCCAACTTCACGAGCCTTCAGCTATCTGCTTTACATGGATGTGGCGGTGATCCACCAATCCTCAGTTGCTGCTATTGGGTTGTACTCCGGGACTCCTCGGTCGGGTGGATTTGCGGCTTTGTTGGCAATTTAGGCTGTTGCTCAGTGTTGCA
The DNA here is from genome assembly GCA_025802335.1 of Pinguicula primuliflora. Classification (NCBI taxonomy): domain Eukaryota; kingdom Viridiplantae; phylum Streptophyta; class Magnoliopsida; order Lamiales; family Lentibulariaceae; genus Pinguicula; species Pinguicula primuliflora. Next base: position 7,058 of record JAOYMZ010075719.1, on the reverse strand, counting down.
GGCAGAGCTCTGGGCAATTCACAAAGGACTGGCGTTAGTTCTGAACATGAACTTAACCAATGTCAAAATTCGGTCGGATAGTCTTGAGGCTGTGTCTTTACTTTCCTAACAGATAGATAATACCTTTCTGGGGCCAATGGTGCACCAAATTAGGCTGCTGATGAGTAAATGCCCAGATGCAGTGCTCCAATTTGTTCCCCGAGTAAAAAATGTGCTGGCTGACCTTCTAGCGAAGCGTGGCTTGGGTAATGAAGTTGGAACCCTCAATTTTCTTCACAGTGAGCCACTCACCGATAGGTGGGAGTCACCTCCCTCCCCAATGGTCGATCCATCCGTGATGCACAAGCTAATGAGCGGTTATTTGCAGCTACTGATCGGTGGGGCACCAGACTTTGCCACCTCCGGCTGCCAGGCCTTAACCTCCAATCCAGTGGATGGAGAAAATGTGGTGACAGAGGCCCAGGAAGTATACAATCCTCACCCTGGTTTTTTGTGTGTGGGTCATACAACCCAAAGGAATGTACCTCACTTGAGGATTTTCGATCCCCCATGAGGGGCCCTTGCTCTGTAAGCTTTCGTTACTAGTGTTTTCAGCTGTATGAAAAAAAAAATTTATACTTTAGCGGAACCTCTGGTGTCATCTTTGCCGGCAATTTCAAATAAAACCTAGATATAAAATAAATACAGATGGAAAAATAAATGTTACTTATTGGGCCTTGACAACTCATTCAATTCTTATCAAATACAACTAGGTCAGCTGGTAAGGTGATCAATTTTATATGTGATGTCTAGGGTTTTATACTTTAACATATTAAAAAAAAACTTCTTCAATTCTTCACCCTATTCACAATAGATGTGAAAGAAATTTTCTCCCTAAGTATAATTTAGAAATATTTAAACCCTTAACCAAAATATAGATCAGTGATTAATAAAATTATTAGGTATAGATAGGTGCCGATCCAAAAAACTAAACTAAACTAAATTATATTATTCCTTTATTATGTTCTATCTTTCATATTATATTAGCATTTTCCATTATACAAAACCCTTTTATTAAGAGGATGAATACTCCATCATCAATTGTAATTCTTCTCATTCCACATTACTTGCGAAGGATCGAACAAGAATCTAGTAGATGATGAAAATTATTATTTATAGGATAATTAATACCGTGCATAGATATCCAAAATATTTACCGTACATAAATTATCTTTGTTCCCTTCTTTATATTTGCTATAAAAAAAAAACATTCTTCCACCATAAAATTAGGGTTTTCCTAATCTCGTGATGGCATCAATCAATCTTTTTCCTTTTTTTTCTTCCCTGAATCTTGTCCCCTCAATACTCTGTGGAAATTCCCTCCAAAAATAAATGGTGAAGAAGAATAAAGTCCCCGCCTCCCTCGGTGGCGGAGAAGGGGCAAGCCACCGTCCCGCTTGCGCCGCGTGCAAGTACCAGCGGAAGAAGTGCACGGCGGGTTGCGTCCTCCGTCGCCACTTTCCGGCGGACGAGCGGCATATCTTCAATAACGTATATGTGATATTCGGCCTGGCAAACGTCTCCAAGATGATTAGAGGCAGAGAATCGATCCAAGATCAAGATCAAATAGCTAGGTCTTTAAAGTGGGAAGCCGCCATGTGGGAGAGTGATCCGGTGAGCGGTCCGTACGGTGCAGTGTTGAGGCTTCAAGACGAGATCCGGGAACTCAATATCCGATTGCGTGAGTGGGAGAGACTGGCCGCAACGCCGCTGGCCTGTCCGGTCAGTAACCCTAACCCTAAACCCAATAACTCCTTTCATGTAAATACACCAAACCCTAGCCCTAATGGTAACGGGATTAGGCCTGATGTGAACAACCATTCTTTACATGTGACAACTGCTATTCCTGACCGTAACATTAATGGGAATTGTCCCATGATGAGGCCTAATGTCAATACTTTCCAAGGAAGGCAATATAGAGCAAGTGGAGGAGGAGGAGCACATCTTCAGACTTATCCCTTACCTCCAAGACGAAGTTTTGAAACACTGGATCCAAGATTCATGCTTCAAGAAAGCCATAGAAGGCCTACATACATGCCACTTGAGGTAAGTGTACAACACCGGACGGGACCGAATGGCATGGGAAGTGATGGATGGAGTGAGGGGTATGTGAATACAAATCTTGTGCCTAGTAATGTATATAATGTTACTCCTACTCAGTATGCTGTCTCGGAAAGGAATAAGAATACAAGTGACAAAACAATGACGACTTGGTCGAATGACAATTAGCAGAAGACAAATAGATCCCGAATTCAAAGGGGGAACCCACGCCCATGACGCATTAGAGGAAGAGTAGATAGGATTTCTTTGTCTTTGCATATAAATATAGTAGTCTTTTGGTATGTTCGAGTTATACAATTTTGGCTAGTCGGATTCCATGAATACATTTTATCTAGTTTTCTTTATCTATTGATACGAAAATGCATATGCGAAAGGGCAAACCTCTAAACACACTCAACTTGGTTCTTTTACAAATTTTATGTGCCCGCGCTTACCTAAGGTCAAGTTTTGATTCCTACCCTTTAGTAACCAACTTGGAAGATGATCGATAACAATATGTTGTAAGCCAACTTCGTAAACGATTTTTTTTTTGGTGGGGGTGATTAAAAATTTGTATTAAAAATGGAAAAGCAATGGCGGAGCGCCCGGGCCCAATTTTCCCCAGCCCAATAAAAATTATAGATTAGCCCAGGGTAAAAATTTTTTTTGCCTCCGCCCTTGTGGAAAATGATGTATTTTTTTTTACAATATGCACATGTACAGGCCCGTATATTTCCGGCCCGATATAGAAAAGGGATCAAAATAGAGGACACAGACATGGTCTTTCTTTCCGTCATGGGCGGACCCAACCCTCTGCGGGCCCGGGCTACCGCCCGGGGCCAATTTTGAGTCCAAGAATTTTTAAGGTCAGATCGGGGCCAATTTAGATATTTCTAAAGCTCAGCCCGGAGTATATATTATTCCTAATTCCGCCTTCCTTTCAGTCATTTCATTTGAACTGGAGTAGATTTTTTTTGGTTTAGTGAATTTTTTTATTAGAATTGTAATAAATTTGTGCAGAAAATATCAAAAGATACCAAAACTAGTGTTCGGGTAGTAGCCATGATTCATTGGGCTTTTTCAGCCCAACCTGCCACCCTGGCCCATAATATCTACAGTGTGGGCCAGTATTGGGACGAGTTGAGCCATTCCTTCCTTTCGTTCTAAGTGCGTCTTCCACCAGATTTTACCGTTAGGCAAAACCACCATGAATCTTTGATTCTCCATACGATATCATCGATCATGAAGTATATTCCCTTAAAAATCTTTCGGTTCCTTAGTCTCCATATGTTCCAGACGAAGCAAATTCAGAAAATGATCCATTTTCGCTCATCCACAAGCCTGATTATGTGTTGAATCATTTGTTAGAAAATGTCCTCGGTTCCAATCCACTCGAGCCGCAGGTGAACCTAAATAGGTGAATCCTCATACTGTGATAAATTATAGCAATTTGAGAATGTTAACCTATTATTTGGGCTCAAAGTCGGTAAGCCACATCCACCAGTTATTTGATAATTATTTCTTAAATGGGTATGGGTAAACCATGTTGTACTGGACTGCTGGACGGATAATGCTGCATTATGAGATCAAATACTCGTGATTTTTTCGGTGACAATTACGAGTAAATTGGAAACAAACAATCATCATCATGAAATAATGGCCAAATCTTTCGGTTCCTTAGTCCCCTTATGTTCCAGAGGAAGCAAATTCAGAAGGCGATCCATTTTCGCTCATCCACAAGCCCAATTATGTGTTGAATCACGTCTTATAGCTATGCAGGTAGGGCTGTGTCACTGCCAGTCTGAATCCAATTGCACAGGCTAGACCATATTTCAGTTGTTGTCTTGCATTGATGGAAAATGTGTTTGGTTGTTTCAGGTGGCGCCCAATCCAAATTGCCATCATCTTCAGTGCACAGGGCGCAGTTTATGGCGGTTTCATCAGGAATTATATGTCGTCGTTTGAGATTTGATCTCGTAGGTAAACCATCCTGAATTACCCTCCATGCAAGAACTGTTGCTTTCTTCCGTATGTATTTATTCCATTGAACTCGAGTAGAATTGGGACCCTTTTCATACGAAGTAAGAATACTTGCTGGCAACTGCTCATTGGTGTAGAAATTGTGGCCTCCTTGTGTTTCTACCCATCTTGCTAGCGCAACATTGGTAATGCTATGGTGTCGATAGAGTTGTAGGCCAATGAGGAGTGTTTCAGCTTTAATTTCAATGCTTGATATACATGAAATATGATACTTGAAAGCCTCTATAATTTCTTCTGTGTTAGAAGATAAGATCCCCCCCTCTACCACCTTCTGAAGCTGAGATCTTTTTCTTTCCATTTGTAGTCAGTTTTAGCCAGCCTGGGGCAGGTAGGTGCCATTTGATGACCTCTGGTTTGGGCTGAATGGTAGCCAGCCCGTGCAAAGGTGTTGTACACCGGCCCACCTGCCGCATCAATTGCCACACGAGCACTGCATAACTCACTGCACACACACCGGATCCATTGAAATAGTAGCAGATTGCAGTTTAGAAGATATTAAGGGCAACATATCAGACTGAGGAAGACAAGAAGTATCATATAGTAACATTTTTTTGGTAGGTTATCAGATAGTAACACAGAGCCTTCTAACAAGAGAGGAAGAGATATTACAGTTAGATGAAATGATAGTGTTGTCATGCGAGAAGGATGAGAAGAGATGAAATGATAGTGTTGTCATGCGAGAAGGATGAGAAGATAGCTATAGAAGAGATTTTGAAGGTGGAAGTGTGAGATGATTACGAAATCAGAAGATGGAAGCAAAGGAGAAGGATATGGAGAGTGTCAAAATGCAGATTCTATTTCTGTTCACACATATATGGTAATAGCTGGAATTTGCATCCCCTGCTGAAGACATTTTATTCTCGACTTTTGATACTAACTGCTTTCTTCCTCTTTCTGTATTGTTTTTCTCTTCCCAAACTCCCTTAGTATCATCAACTTCATTCCTTGTATCTAACTCATTTTCAACCTCTCTTTCCAGTCTGTATAATTCAGTGTTCAGCCTCTTTAGTTTGGTTATTGGATTCCAATCCGACAGTTTATTCCACTCCCTGATTTCTACTCCTAAAACCTTGATCTTCTCTTTTTATCACAGAGCCACTGTATCGCTCCATCTATGTATCCTTCCATTCTTTTTCACTCATATATCTTTTAGGATGCAATTCAACCAACTCACACGACTTACTACAAGGTCTTTCATTTCTATGCAACCTTATTCAGAATTTTTTCCAAGGTAGATGGATAGCATGCCTTGGAGATTGAGAGACCTCCCGACTTGAAATGCTTCTTTATGTTCTAAGATGTCAATAATACATGCATCAAATCGTCCAAATAAATGTTATATGATATATGTGTTGTGGGACAATAAACAGTTCGAACTCCAAGGACCATAATTTGGTAACCAAGTCAGTTTTCTCTTTACAATTTTTCTGTGATACCACTTTTTTGAGATGCTTCTTTTTTTATATGTAATGTCACTTAAAGTATTTTGAACCCGTGACCTGTGAGCTCGCATGCAGTGACGGATCCTGAGGATATTATTAAGGGGTGCGTTTCACATAGAGTGCAGATTCTGAAGATATTTAGGAGTCTAACTAGATGGTGCGGGAAGTGCATGTCTAAGAAAAAAAATTTAGGGGGTGCGGTGCACCACCCCGCACCCCAACGATCCGCCACTGCTTGCATGACCATTAGACCACCTTTTACACTTTGTTGAGATGCTATTTTTGCAAGAGCAACTTGTGCTATTAATGAACGTTTTGGTGGTGTCCTTTTTACTAAAGTTGAATATAACCTGAAAAAAGAAAACCATAAATGATACAGCAGAAGCAGATGTATGCACCTGTGAAAGAAAAATATAGAAGGAAGGTTATGAATGAGAGGGAGTCCTACTATTTCACTTCTTAAGATTGCCAGCTTTTTGCTGCACGATGCAGTGGTAAGGAAAGTAGAGCCATTGAAGGAAATTTATTGTGAAGTGTTTGCGTTGGCAGAGATCAATACATTTTTCATGACATACAAATGCATTGGTGTGGTGGATGGAGTAATGCAATCAATGGTGAGCTTTGCCGCAGAGTTGGTGTGGTTGGCCCAGAGAACATGCATAGCATTGAAGGAGATCATTCACATATCATATAACTTTGTATTATTTTTTTTTGATAGGTATATAACTTTGTATTTTAAAAGGACAAAGTTCCACGAGAAATCACCACACCTATTTAATACCACAGTATATTGAAATTTAGGGCTCATTCTTATAATAAAGTTGTTCAAAGAATCTCACATCTATATGTTGGGATGGTCATTAGTTTGGTCTGATGTCAATTAGATGAATTTTGATTAGAGAGGTATCGAGTTCAAGCATCAGTAAAAGTGTTTGTTCAGGCCTAATTCATATGAGTCTTTGGACTGAGTACATACCCCTAGATTCGTTAGGAGTGTAAAAAACTCTCGGACACTAAAAATGAGATGGAATATTTCTCCATTTTACCTACTTAAAAAAAAGCGACATGTATGTCAGCGTGAATAAATTATGGGGTAAGTTTCTCATTAACGGGTAGCATGAAAATGGGGCAAATTTGTTCTATTGGTGCAACTTTTGATTCAATCCAATGGAATGATCCACAATGAAGTCGTGAAAATTGCACAAAAAATTGATATCATATGAATAAATTTTTCAAGGGTATGGACAATTCCCACATGTAACTATGGAAGTGACCACAATTAGAAATGTTTGACACCCTATCCGTGGAATATAATATACACTATTAATAATGGGACGGATCAATGCACATATAAATAAACACACAAATGAACACACGTTTTTAATTCCCGCCACTAGCATCGTCCGTTGACGGAATTAGGCACATCGTTTTTAATGGACCAAAACTTGAACATATGATCTTCTATGTATAAGGATTCCAACGATGTGCCCAATTCCG
>JAOYMZ010075708.1:0-11830 GCA_025802335.1 Pinguicula primuliflora | reverse complement strand
ATCAGTCCTCAACATGATTTCTCAACAAATGCCTTAATAACAACAGAGGCTTGAGAAATCGATTTCTCAACAAATGCCTGATGACATCATAGGCTTGAGAAATTTAGAAGTAGTCTATATGATCTCTTCAACATATTAAAGGAAGATGATCCAACTTCTACAAAATGATTTCTCCACAACATGCTCAAAGGACCACATGAGCAGGAGAAATCAGAATCATTGATCGCTACTCTTCTGGCCCAATATGAAGAGGATAATCGACATGCGCGCAATAAGTCTCTGCTCATGCAGAGAAGCATCAATGATTCTTCCATATATCTTATCAACATTATGCCTAATAAAAGATGTACGGACCACGGCTTATACGAAACATTATGGACATAAATTCATATAAGACAATAAAATCAACAATGTACTCGAAACAATATGAACACCAAATCAACAAGGTGCTCGAAACAAAATAAACACCAGATCAACAGTATAGTGCTCTAAGCGATATGAACACTATAACAACAATAGGATGTTCTAAACAACATGAACATCTAGAATAAACATGAATACTTAATAACAAAACATATGCATTATAAACAAAAGATGCATGTATTCATGAACCGAGAGTCTCAAAACAAAAGGCTTCATATCAACAACAGAAGGCTCCCACTAATTAACCACATCAGGAGATTTCAAAAGACCCATACTCTCAACATGCTGTGTAAAAACAATGGGTCGATGTCCTTTTGTCAAAGGATCAGCTAACATATCTCCTGTCTCTATTTGGTCAACTAATACATCACCTCTCTTTATAAAATTTTTGACTGCCAAATATTTCACAAGTATGTGCTTCGACCCACTAGATATTTTATGGTTCTTCGAAAAGAACACTGCAGCCTTGTTATCACAATATATTCTTATTGGTTGAGCTACAAAATCAACAACACAAAAGCGAGAAATCAAATTTTGCAACCACACGGCATGAACAGCAGCACTATTGCAAGCTATGAACTTGGCTTGCATCGTGGAAGAAACCACAAGTGTCCGTTTTTTACTTTGCCACAATATCGTCGCTCCAGTCAACATAAATACATACCCGGATGTGGATTTCAGATCATCTAAACATCCAGCAAAGTCAGCTTTAGAGTCCTATCACCTCTAGATGATCAACATGACGATATACAAGCATGTAATCTCTGGTTTTCTTCAAATATCTCATCACTTTCTTAACAGCAACCCAATGTTCATGTCCTAGATCCTTTTGATATCTTCCAAGAACTCCAACTACAAAAGAAATGTCAGGTCTTGTACAAACCTGAAGATAGTTTAAACTTCCAACTGCATTAGCATAAGGCACAGTAATCATGGATTGCCTCTCAAGTTCATTCCTGGGACATTGACTCGAACAAAATTTATCACCTTTCCAAATTGGCACATTCCCTGGTTTACAATCCTTCATATTAAACTTGGAAAGAATACGATCAATATATGCCTTTTGGGAAAGTCCCAATATTTTTCGAGTTCTATCACGATAAATCTCAACCCCAAGGACATAGGAAGTTTCACCCAAATTTTTCATATTAAAGGTCCTTGACAAGAACTGCTTAGTTTCAATCAATAGCTCACGATTGCTGCTTGCAATGAGAATATCATCAACATATAGAAGCAGAAAAACAAAATTGCTCCCACAGATTTTGAGATATACACACTCATCCAATTTATTTTCCTCGAAACCAAAAGAAGTAATCTTCTCATCAAATTTGAGATACCATTGACGAGATGCTTGTTTCAAACCATAGAGAGATCTCTTGAGTTTACAAACAAGATGTTCCTTGGGGGATTCAATAAAACCTTCAGGCTACAACATGTAAACTTCTTCAGAAAGATCACCATTTAGAAAAGCTGTCTTAACATCCATTTGATGCAACTCTAGGTCATAGTGAGCTACAAGGGCTTTAATTATTTTAAAGGAATGTTTAGTCGAAACAGGCAAAAAAGTTTCTTTGTTATCCACACCCTCCTTATGAGTGAATCCTTTCGCCACCAATCTGGCCTTATATCGTTCTACTTTTCCTTTTGAATCCTTCTTTATTCTATAAATCCATTTGCAGCCAATAGGTCTGCAACCATCAGGAAGGTCAACTAGTTCCCATACATTGTTATTTTTTATTGATTGCATCTCATCTTTCATAGCTGAGATACACATATCACACTGTGAACTTTGTATAGCATCGCTATATGATAAGGGATCGAACAATTTTGACATATCAACAGGAACTTCGCCTAAATAAACAACATAGTCATCAGAAATAGCTGATCTTTTCTCTCTAGTTGATCTTCTAAGTCATGTATCTTGTTGAATATCAACAAGTGAGGCATCAATATTTGTAACATCTTCAATTACAGCTCCCACTGGATGTGTGTTGTCAGTAAGATCAGATGCCACAAGATCTCTTTTACAAGGTAAAGGCAAAGGCACTGATTCTGAATGAGAATCCCTAATGTCAAAAGTCTATGGATCATTAACATCAGCAACGTCCAATTTCAAAAATTTTGCCGTTTGAGATTCAACAATCATTGTACCACGTGAAGGGCAATAAAATCAATAGCCTTTAGAATGCAAAGGATAGCCAACAAAAGAGCAACGAATAGTATGAGGATCGATCTTTTTCTCGAAGGGGTTGTAAATTCTTACTTCAGCAGGGCAACCCCAAACTCGAAAGTGATTAGACTTTGCTTCCTTCCAACCCAACGTTCAAAAGGTGTTGATGGAATAGATTTGTTGGGCACACAATTCAGAATATAGCATGCAGTCTTTATTGCCTCTCCCCAAAGATATTCTGGCAAATTCGTACCACTCATCATACTTCTCATCATATCCTTTAGTGTGCGGTTACGTCTTTCAGCAACTCCATTCTGTTCAGGACTTCCAGGCATGGTATATTGAGAAATGATTTCACAATCTTGTAAGTATTTAGAAAATGGTCCAATGTGTTGCCGAGTGGTATCATGTCTTCTATAATATTTACCACCACGATCAAGTCTAACAATCTTGATGACTTTTCCAGTCTGTTTCTCAGCTTCCAATTTGAAAATTTTAAACTTATCAAGTGCTTCAGACTTCTCTTGAATCAAATACAAATAGCCATATCGTGAGAAGTCATCGATAAAGGTCACAAAGTATTTGTTAAGACACAGCGTGGAAGTGTAAGGTCCATTGATATCTGTATAAACAATCTCTAATACACCAGAACTGCGTGTCCGCCTTTTCTCTTAACCTTTGTCATCTTGCCATGTATACAAGGAATACATACTCCAAGATCATCAATATCAAGAGGTGGCAAGATATAGTGTTTGATCAAAAGTTGTACTCTTTCTTTAGAAATGTGACCAAGTCGTTTATGCCACAATAAAGAGGAAGTTTCACGAGATAAAAGTCTTTTAGAAGTAGAAGATTCAACAACGAAAGTCTCATTCAAAACTTCAGGTGACAACATCAATTGATACAAGCCATTAGACAGTACACAATCACCCACATGTTCTGAACGATACACCAGAACGACTTTCCCATTTCCAGTATGGAAGTCATAACCCAATATATCAAGCTGAGATGTAGAAATCAAGTTTTGTTTAAAAGAAGGCACATGGCACGTGTTTTCCAAAACAAGTTCATAAGCAGTACTCAAATGAGGGAAACCGTTCCAACAAACTTGACTTCGACTTTACGATCATCTCCAACTTTTAGTCTGGATTCATGTTCACTTGGTTTCTGGCTGTGTCTAAAATTTTGTAGGGTACATGCAATATGGACTGTTGTACCAGAATCAAGCCACCAAGAAGTTGGTGGTACATTAACCAAATTGGATTCAAGACACACTATGGCATATGGGATACCAACTCTATGTCTTTCTATATCATCCGATAATTCTCTCGCCACAGGGCAAGTAACACGTGAAGCAAGATCCATTTCAGTGGCTGCAGAAGTAAAATTTATATCTTGCTTTCGTTTCTTGAAGTTCGATCTAGTAAGAACCTCAATAGGGACATCACAGTTATTTATACCAACAGTAAATGTTTGTGGTCCAAAAGACAACATCAATGTTGTGAACAAATATGCTTTGGAATAACATAAGCATTAATGAAATAGAGAATTCAGTGCATAATTACATATCTCCTTAAGGAGAAAATATAACACGCCAATAGGAATCCTATATATCAAGGTCATGCTTTAGAACAATATAAGCATGAACAACATGGAGAACTCAATGCATCAACACATATCCCCTGTGGGGAAAAATACAGTGTGCCAACAGAAGTTCTCACTATCAAGTGACATGAGATATCAACAATCCTGAAGAGGTCAACCACCTTTGGGTAATTGATTCCTCAAAATTATTTCCATCTCAGTCCAACCTTGATATCAATATATCAAGATGCACAACAATTTCCTTTGAATAAATCATTATACACCTCGAAAACAACAGTTCAAATGGGTATCAACATATCAAGATAGGCAATGACTTCCATTGGGTATATCATCACATACCCTGAAAATAATAATTCCGAATGGGCAACAACATATAGAGATGCACAATGATTTCCTTTGGGAATATCATTGTATATCTTGAAAATAGTAACTCTGAATACAAATGAGAAATCTTTTATATTAATTTCTGAATGAACCACTTTGGTGATAACATGCAAAAATTAATTTTCAATATTTCTCTATCCAGATAATATGATAATCGAAAGCCCATAATATTTCATTAATGATTTTCACATCATATTAAGCTGTGGTACTCATAATGTGCAATGGATAAAAGATAAAAGATAAAAGTTGACTAAGTCAATTTAGTCATGCTTAACAAATGACATATGGCAAATAGGCATGATAAATAAATTGATGAATCATGTCTTTACATGTCTATATATAAAAGGCACATGACAAGATATAAGGGACACATGGCAAAATACTACATGTCTCTAGCACGCCATATTTGACTTTTCAACTTTTAATCTTTTTTGGGTAAGTGAGTAGTTTTATTGCTATGTACTTTTGTGTATTTTTACATATTTACATGATTTCCCCTCCAAGCTTAATCTTACATACAATACATTGGGCTTCTACACCATTCACTATAGCCTATGTGAAGGCCCAATTGTTGCTTGGCCCGTAAGATAAACCTTCACCTTCACCTTCACCTTCACCTTCACCCGATCTGCTGCAAGCTGAGGGTCTGTATTCTGTTGCACGAAGATAACATCATTTCTTGCGCGCCAAATCTCCCAACATGTCAATTACCATAAAATTGGCCAAATTCTGCAGAGTGCTGAGGGGAGTTGCAAGTGTTGAGGTAAGCCAATTAATTCCTCCAAACTTGAAGCAGTTATCAGCGGCATTTCCAACCAATCCCTAATATGCTCCCAGATTTTTCGAGCTTCAAGACATAAGAGGAAAAGGTGAATCGATGATTCATGTTCCAATTGACAAAGAGGACACTGTAATGCCACAGAATTAACTCTCCTCCTAGTTAGATTATCGGAGGTAGGAAGGTGGTCATGAAGAAGCTTCCATGAGAAAGCCATGAACTTTGCAGGTAGGTGCTTGTGCCAATCATGTTTTGCTATATTGTTCTGGCCATTTACCTCCCATTCGAACTTCATCGTCTGCGCATATATTTCAGATGTTGGATATTTGGATAGTGTTGTATTTCTCCATGCCCATTCATCTTGCTGATTCAATGGTGCAGGCATAGCACTCAGAAGACACAGTAGTCTATCCAGCTCTTGTAACTTAGAATGATCAAGCTCGTCATGCCAAAGCCATGCCCAGGTCCACACAGAACCTTCCCACCTTCCTTTTTCTGTAATTGTTGCCAATTGATCAACTGCTTTTGCATATAATTTAGGATAGAGTTCAGATATAGGGGTGTCCTGAAGCCATACATCTTTCCAAAACTGAGTTGCATTTCCATTTCCCAGTTTGTTTTTCAGCTGCGCCTTAAACCAATCTGCTTGCAGTACATGCTTGTTTAAGTCCCCCCACCATATAGATGCTTTTGCAGGATTGAGATTTCTTCCTGGAGAAAATGTACCATATAGAGAACGAACTACTTTCAGCCATAATCCAGAATCCTCTTTGAGTAGTCTAAATCCCCACTTACCTAGTAAAGATAAGTTAAAGTGTTTTAGGGATTTAACCCCCAAACCTCCTCTATTTTTCGGGCAACAAACAACTTTCCATTTGATCTTCCGAGGGCCATTAGTTGCTTCACTCCATAGGAAGTTAGAAATGATGCTGGTCATTTGTTTCAGAGTCTTCAACGGAGCCCTATAGATAGACAGGTAATATATAGGGATGGAAGTGAGAACAGACTTTATTAATGTTATCCTCCCACCCATTGAGATGAACTTCTTATCCCACCCTGTCAATCTTTGCTTCATCACCTCTATAACCGATTTCCAAGTTCATTCCAATCTGGGGTTTGCACCTACCAGCACACCCAAATACATAAATGGTATAGAGTCTACCCTGCATTTGAGAATTTGTCTCTGAACCACTTGATCAGTTTCAGGAATATTTATAGAAAACAACCTGCTTTTCTTGAAGTTCACCTTCAGGCCAGAAACTAGTTCATAAATCCTCAATACCCTTTTCATAGCTCTTACATCATCCAGAGATCCATCACCAAATAAGATTGTGTCATCTGCGAACTGTTTGTGAGAAACTTGAATGTTTGCCTCACCAATTTTGTAGCCATTTAGGAGTCCCTGGTCAGCAGCCCTAACAATGAGTAGATGCAGCCCCTCTACAGCTATAGCAAATAGCAGTGGAGACAAAGAATCACCTTGATGCAAGCCTCTTTCCATTTTTAACTCTCCACACGAACTGCCATTTACCAGAATGGACATATAGGCAGTTTCTACACATCCTTGCATCCATAGTAGCCACTTCTCCGCAAAACCCATTGATCTCATCAAACTCCAAAGATATGCTAGTTTATACAGTCAAAAGCCCTCTGAAAATCCACCTTCAGGATAGAGCATGGTTTCTTTCTCAATTTAGCCTCATTTATAACTTCATTGGTTAGGACAATGCTGTCCAATATTGACCTCTGAGAAATAAATCCAGTTTGTGTTGGAGCAACTATTAGAACCTTACTCAATCTTGTAGCAAGCAGTTTGGATAACAATTTATATATAGACCCCACCATCGCAATAGGTCTAAAACCCGCAATTCCTTGTGGAGTAGTGCACTTAGGAGCCAAAGAAACCATTGTACTGTTAAGTCCTTTAACCAACTTTCCATGTCTCCAAAAATCAGAGAAGAAGTCCAAAATATCCGATTTTAGAAGCTCCCAAAAGTGCTTCAAAAATTTAAAGTTGAACCCATCAGGACGGGGGCTTTTGCCACTTCCACACTGTCTTAGGGCAGCGTACACTTCCTCCTTAGAAAAGGGTGATGTCAGCTGAATATTTTCCTCCGAAGAAACCATAGTCTCAATATTCCAAGACACTGTTGGCCTTTGATTGTTGTCCTCTCTATAGTGTTGCTGAAATCCCTCATGAATGAATTGCTTGACAGCATTAACATCCTGAATCCACTGATCATTGATCAACATTCCTTTTATAGATTTCCTGCACCGATTGTTTTTGATACAAGCATGAAAATACTTGGTGTTGTCATCCCCTTCTCGAAGCCACTTAGCCCTAGCTTTCTGAAATGTTAAGCTGTCCAGCATGGTATTTAATCTGCGCATTTCAACATCATGACCTCTTCTCTCTTCCCTCTCAATTTCAGATAAACCAAAAGTCTCCATTTTTAAGTCCAGTTCACTGATTTTTTGCTGCACCATAGCTAGCTGCTTATTCAAGTCTCCAAATATCTCTTTATTCCATGTTCTCAACTTCTCTTTTAACTGCTTCATGCGTTGCAACAACACAAATCCCTTAGTTCCATCAGCTTGAGTCTCACTCCAAGATTTTCTCACAAATTCATCATATTCCTTATGTTGAAACCAAGCATCCAAAACCCTAAAAGGTTTTGGTCCCCAATTCTGAGTGTCTTGAATCAGCACCAAGGGACAATGATCAGATGATTTCTCGTCAAGTGCTAGCTGTGATATCCCTGGCCAAAACTACAGCCATTGGCTTGATATGAGAACTCTATCAATGCGACTAGATCTCAATCCTCTAGGATGATAATATGTGTGATGTCTAAGCTGCAATAGCAAGTCCACCAAGCCAGTGTCCTCCAGAAAAGAGTTAAACTCTGTGAGTTCAGCCAGATTCACACCTGTGGAGCCCCTTCTTTCCTCTGAACTCCTAACTGCATTAAAGTTTCTAGACATAAGCCAAGCCGCACCCGGGTCCAAATTTATTCTCTGCGGAATATCAAGCCATAACCCCCTCTTACCCTCAATAGTACATGGGGAATAAATATTAAGAATCTTCGGTACATGGTTGGTATTATGATCATGCCACTCCGTTGTGATTTCAATGATATTCCTAGCTTTCCAGCTTCCAAGTAACTTGAAGCAGTTAGTTTTCCACGAACATAACAATCCACCCGACAAACCCATAGAGAGTTGATATTCAAATTCAATATCTGATGATCTCCATATCTGTTCACACATCCTTCTTGTGATTATAGTCTGCTTTGTTTCCGGATAACTGCTATTGTCCATCTCTTTCTTCCATTTCAAGTAAGGGGAGTATATGCTCTTCATTCATCTGCACTCCCAGTACCCCAGCCATCATCATTGTTTTCCTGGCTTCAGCAATCTTATCATCCTGTGTTTCAGCTATTACTTCACAGTTGGCGAGATCTATGGCCGGCACATCAGACTATTTAGCTCTTTTCTGTCTCATCTTTCGTATACGAAGATATCGCGAATTCCTTGCTTCAAGTAGATACATTAGCCTCCCCACTGGGCCACTGCACAATCCCATAAGTTTGGCCTTAAGTTTTCTGACAGTACTCCTACAAGTACTCCTCGAGCTCTCAAAATTTATAAGATTACCAAACGACCTCCAGCATGTAGGTTCTGGGGTAAGAACTAGTTGGCCATTATACTGCTGTGTATCACTTGGTGTTTGGAATAAAGCCCTTAGAGCAAAGGTTTCATCATCTCTATTTTCTGTCACAGCTAGGGGCATAGGAGGGATAACCACTACTTCAATATTGTTATCAGTCCCTACCTGAGAGAGCACCCGCAATGGAGATTGATTACTATTTAAGGGATCGACTACAGTAGTAGCTTGAGCTGCCTCATTGAAGATTGGAGAGTTGGCCACTGCAGTTGAAGAGGAGCACAAATTAAGACTACCAAGGCCAGTATTTATTTCCTCTTCCTCCTTAATTTCAATATCATAGCTTTTTCCTTGAAGCAGTTGAGACCAAGATTTTACACCACAACAAGTTCTGATGAAGCAGGGTTTCTTCATCAATTTTCTGGACAGCTCCCAGCTTAGAGCCTATCCAAGTCAGCCCCCTTTCATTCCTACAAGCAAAAGGAACTCCAAATAATCGCACCCAAACCTTTCTTTCAGTTAACTCCATATCTGTCTCCCACCAGTTTGCTTGTTTGAACAGCGTATTCTGTTTGAGGTTGCCTAGGGCAATCAACCTCTCTCCTTGCTCCTTGCTTAGACCACGAATCAAAGCTTTATCCTTCGTAACTAGGGTGACTGTGCTTCCCCTGAATCCTGAAAGAGACAGCCTCTGATTTAGTTCAGCAATGTCCCCATCCCGCATTTCCACCATAATTGATCCTTGAAGCCAGGTTTTATCTTCAGGAATCGTAAGATATTCAGAAGTGTCCCCCGATTTTGGAACCAGATCGCCCTTCGAGTTTATCACATTAGCATAGGAAAATTTCCTTACAAACAGGGCTGGGTTCTGGAGTTTCGCGTTGTGCTACAGTTGTCGGAATGACGGGTTTATTTGGAGGAATAAACTGCGCTTTCCCCCAGAATACCTTGCGACATTCACTTGGATCTTATATCCGTTCAAAACTCTACCATCAACTTTTAATCTCATTTCCACCGCCTCACAATATGTTTGTTTAGGAAAATAATAATTTATTGTCTTTTCACATTTTCAATCTCTTCCTTGCCAAAACATGGGCACAAATTTCAAGACACGCATGTTTATTTTATGAACGCAAGGAAGCCATGAATTCTTGCATATGAGAAGAAAGATCAAATCTTGCATGAAGATGTACAATAAACATGAACAAGAGTTCATCAATATGTAATATGTACCGAGAGGACACGAAGATTTTCAACTGTTTCCTCCTCATGTACAATTCTCTTTTGATTTTACCAAAAGATAAACTATTGAAAACTAGATTCATGTATTTGTCATGGAACATGTGAAAGAACACACGACTCAAGCACAAATCTACACATATCAATCATATAATCACATATGTTCGCTTCGATACCACGTGTAAGCAATATATACATATGTGAATTATATAACATCAAACAAGAATTTGTACACCTGTTTGTGGTGTAGAACATGTCATGATGCAACGGCACGTGAAGAACCAAGAGTCCCGAAAGTCCGAAGATAAAGGAAAGTCTTCTCTTCCATGATCTATTGTGGATACAAAAGTAGGACAACCTTAATGGGTCAGGTTAATCCTTTTTATGGACAAGAGGAGGGACTTAGCCTTAATAAAAATTGTTGGACCCATGATCCCACCCATTAAGGATTGAGCCAACTTAGTAGGCCAACACCAGCTGTCATCCACATTGTATCATGAGATATTGGACAGTATGATAACGTACATCAAGCCCAAAATAGGAACCCAAATACAATTAATAGGAACCCAAATACAATTAATAGAAGTCCACAAAATGTGAAAGATTTCTAACATAAAAGTCATAGACATTCTTTCCCGATTCCTAATACTTGCGCTCCGAATATTTTTTCATTAATTCATTTTGATGTTTGGGGTCCCTCTCAATCAGTTGGGGGACAAAGATTTCGATATTTTGTCTTGTTCATTGATGATTGCTCTGAGATGACTTGGGTATATTGTTTTCGTCAAAAAATCTGAGGTGTTTGACATTTTTTCTCATTTTTATCGCATGATCTTTACGCCTAATTTTCCAGTCCAGAATGATAGGACCAGATTAATGATGTTAGGTCTAGGATGGTAATCCTGATCATTCAAGTGTTGTGAATCAATGATCACTATTACCATCCTGGACCTAACATCATTAATCTGGTCCTAACATTCTGGACCATAAAATAACTCGATATTTACTCAGTTTCATACCAAAATGTCTGATTTGAACAATCATCCAGTAAACATCTGAAGGTCTGGCTTATGACATATCTGAAAAAAAATCAAGGAAAAGTGTATCCAAACATGTCATTAAGCATTGCGCTGTCTTTCAGAGACTAATCTCTGTCCCAATTGATGTGAATGATCATCCCAAGGGGCACGAGTTCAGAACAAATCTTTTTTTTGATAAGTAATTTGTGTTTATATTAATAAAAGCATTTTGTACATATTTACAGAACTTGCCATTGCGCCCCACCCCACATTTCTTTTGTTTACAGTTTCGTCGTCAAGCTATGGTTAAGTTCTCGGCACCAGTCACAGAATCCCACAACACTGCTGATCTTGTTGTTGTTTCTCCTGATTAGCCACAGTTTGAGCTTCAGCTTGTCTTCGGTTGAGTTTGAAGAGGTAATCCATGAGTGTCATCAAGAACCCAATATGGCCGACGGGGTGGTTGTTGTGCATGTTGATGATAGACCTTTGGAGTCACTAGCAATGCCCGAAGCAATGAGTATGGCGCCCCCTATCCGGAGGCCTCC
>JAOYMZ010075697.1:0-11831 GCA_025802335.1 Pinguicula primuliflora | reverse complement strand
AAATATTAGATCTCTTGGCCATTAGGGTTGAGAAAAGAGGCAGAAAAGAAAGAGAGGCGGGGTTGAGAGAAAAAGAGATGTGAGACTTGGGTTGTGGCTCTCTTGTCTGGGCGACTTAAAGATTTTCCTGTGTGTCTTTTGGGTTGTGGCTCTCTGGTTTGAGAGGTTTTCCCTATTTATCTTCTAGATTTTCTTTGTGTCTCCTTTGTAATACTGTGCTTATAGTGGATTGATTCTCCTCTTCTCCGGTGGACGTGGGCTTTCTGACCGAACCACGTTAAATCTTGTATTGTTGCCTTGTTCGTTTATTTTTCCGCTTTCACGTTAATCTATGAATTTCCCAACACCCTCCTCCATGTGTTGGCTAGATTAGATGGTTAAATACATTCAAGGACTTATCACACATTCATAAGTGTGTTAAACCCTTGAAATGTATAGAAACACACAGTTGAAGTGCACTCCATGCCTTAGCTTCATTTTGAGTCATTATGCACAGATTGCATAAAGTGCTGCATAACTCTAGATTTGAATTGCAACCTTGCTGAATTATGGTCCATTCAGCTCCAGCATATGCAGAATTGATATGAGCTGCATCAAAATGCTCTAGAATGATTGTTATGCACAAGGTTGGAGGCATGATCTGTGCCTTGAAACTGGTATGAATAGAATGTGCTGCGTACTGCTCCAGTCTGCTGCCTAAAATTTGCAAAATTGTTCTATTTGCTTATCTTGATCAATAAATCTGAAATAACACAATTGAGAACACAAATGAGACATAAATGAAGTGTTTAAGGCATGAAATGATAAGCTAAAAATGTGTAAAACGTGATATGAATTTATCCTATCAAATACATGCGTAATCGGTAGGAAAATATACGGAACGAAAGAAAAGGAGGCATCTCCACCAAACTCTTCATCCATTCGTCCATATCAAACTCAAACAATCTCTCGTTGCCACTTGTATATCAAACATACGATCCTCAAGATGTTATTTGTGCCGTATTGATGAGGTTTTTGATCATGAGTTTCGTTCTATTCAGATTATATGATTTTTGAACAAGATTTGTGCAGTATTTTCATGTGGTTGTTCATGAGATTGGTTGCAAATTTGTTGTTGAAGATTTTCTAGCAAGTGAATGTAGATTAGTTTTATAGTTTTTTCTGCCATATCATTTTCGGCACATTAGGCTTTCCATCCGGGACAAAGCATCCGGGTTCAGAAAAAATTCACCAATTGGCTGCCATTTCTAGGTGCAGTTTTTTTCGAACTCTAAAAAATATAGAAAGCATATGGGGTTTGGCAGTCATCATATGATAGTATGGGCTCAAACAAACAGGCTTATTATTGCATGATCCATTTCAGTATATTCCTCAAATAGGATAGGAATACACCAAATTCTGATAATGTTTCACATTTTGCCATTATCATTGGTGATACAATCGAATGATTTAAAAATGAAGTTGAAGAAACAAAGAAGCAAGATGGCTTCAAGAAACCATGAGCAGAGGAAAAATTATGCTTTATGTATTTTTTGTATCTTCAATAGTATGTTACGATGCTTGTACATCCTACTCTTTATACAAGTGTTGTATACAATATAAAAGGAAAGGAGTTAAGATGATCCCTATAATCTTACTTCGGTTACAGTTTTTAAATTAAAACTGATATCCTTTGATTTGGCTGAGTTATTGCTGCACGGTTGATTAGCTTCTTGACCGTAGACTTGATCAAATCTTTATGCTGAATCTTCACCTATCACAACTAGCATGTGTATCATAGCATCACCCCTCAAATTGTGCAGGATATCCATGCACAATTTGTGGCGTACAACAGCCAGGGTGGATGATGTTTGAGGCTTAGAAAATATATCAGCAATCTGTGAAGTAGTGGAAATATGTTGTGTAGTCAGAAGTCCAAGAGCAACCCTCTCGCGAACATAATGATAGTCGAGCTCTATGTGTTTACTGCAAGCATGGAATGCAGGATTAACAGTGAGGAAGAGTACACTCAAATGGCCACAAAATAGAATTGGAGGAGCTGTCAGCAAGATCTGCAGATCACGAAGAAGGAAAGTGATCCAAGTGAGTTTTGTGGTGGCTTGAGCTAAAGCATTATATTCTGATTTAGTACTCGAATGGGAGATCATATGCTGCATTTTAGAACACCAATAAATCAAGTTGCTACCGAGAAATGTACAATACCCAGTAGTAGAGTGATGAGTCTGAGGACATCCAGCCTAGTCGGCATCTGAGAAGCCATATAGATTCATATCACTATGGCTTTGGACGTGGAGACCATATTGAAAAGTCCCTTTGACATAGCTAAGGATACGGCGAACAAGAGCCAAATGGGTTGTGGTTGGGGACTGCATAAATTGAGAGACATAGTTGACACTATGACAGAGATCAGGTCGAGTCACGGTGAATATTGCAGGCCTCCAACAACATAGCGAAAGAATTTGGCATTTGAAAGTAATGTAGCATCAGAATCAATAGAGATCTTGGCACTCAGTGGCGTCTTGATCGGACGGGATTCAGCCATACCACTGTACTCCATAAGTTCAACTGTATATTTAGCTTGATTGAGAAACAAACCTTGAGGAGTACGGTCAATTTGAATGCCAAGAAAGTAATGTATAGCCCCTAAGTCTTTTATAGCAAAAGCATCATGTAATGCGTTGATGAACTTCGTGATATCAGTAGAATGAGAGCCTGTAAGTAGAATATCATCAATGTACAATAATAAGGCCATGAAAACATATCCTGCTTGAAAAACGAACAAACTGGAATCAACACTGCTACAGATAAATCCGTAGTTGAGAAGAAAAATGCTGAAGCGATCAAACCAAGCTCATGGAGTTTGTCGAAGCCCATATAAGGCTTTTTGTAGCTTGCAAACATGAGTAATATTTTTGTGATTAATAAAACCTGGAGGTTGTTCCATGAACACTTTTTTAGTGAGATTGTCGTGGAGGAACACATTTTTAACATCGAGCTGACGAATAGACCATCCTTTCACAACAACAAGAGAAAGAACAATATAAATAGTGGATAGCTTAATGACAGGCGAATATGTCTTGTTGAAATCTATACTGGGCTCTTGGGTGTAGCCTCGATTCACTAATCATGCCTTCAACCAATCAACTTGTCCGGATGAATCTAGTTTTATCTTATAGACCCATCGTGATGAAATTACATTCATATCAACTTGGCGAGGAACCAATTTCCAAGTGTCATTGGTAATTGATGGGACAAAATGTAATGTCACACCAATGTGCAAGTATACACATGTCTGCAAGTAATACTAGGATAAGTCCTAGGTCATATCCACAGGGAGTAGGTCCTAAACATGTTCAATCTACAACTCAACTAAATGTAAACCGAAAGATTAAAAAGGGGGATTTGTTCTAACTACTCTAAACTAATATGAGCATAAACTAATGATAATCAAGCCTAGCGTTGTCACCCACTAGACTCAAAGATCAGATCACTAAGGGACTCACAAATGAGGGAAGTGACCCAAGGCTCCGTCTCATGCTTCATCATTAGCCCTAAGTTGCTAACTACAGAGTTAATGCTTCATTCACTTTCTTTAAACATTTGATCATGTAAGGAGGTTGCACTATGGTCAAGTGATGGGTTGTCAATCCACACTACACAATAGAAGAGAAGGGTTGTCAATCCTCTCTACTAAGGGCTAGAGACTTTGTACAAATCCACCTTAACATGGCATTGGAAGCTAGGGTTGTGCTACCCCAAGGGTCACAATGTGTATGTCATGTAAGTCTCCTCTTCCCATGTCCGTTAAGCCCCAAGGAAGAGGTCCAAGACGAGCCGAGGGCTAACTACCTGAGACTCACTCACTCTCACACAAAGAACGGAGGTAGTTGATTTTGGCTCACTCTGTCACTCCACGAACTCATCTTTTCCTCCCATTATGTGCCAAGATATGAGTAAACTTGAAATAGCAAACATCCGCAGCAAGATTAAATCTAAGCTAACTGGAGGAAATGCAAAGATCATTGAAGAACATAAAACATACATTAAGAGAAAGTAAACTAGGACATCAATCCAAAGAAAGCAAGGTTCAAAGCATCATGAATCCACAAAGCCAAGCCCTAGGTCGAGCTATTTATCTCATGCCTAAGGCAAGAGCTACCACAAATGTAAAAGAAGGGAAGAAAAACTCCATTGAAGTCGCCCAAGAGCTTGAACTCCGAGCTTCTTCTCCGGCCGTGAGTCTCCTCCTCCAAATCGACTCTTCCACCTCAAGTGCGGCCTCCAAAGTTTCCTTAGGCAGAATGAGGGGTTCTTCTACAAGTGGAGTACGAGTTCTTGGTCATTTACCACCAGTCCCCGTCGGATTTGTGCTTGCCTTCTTCATTGAGTAAGGGCAGGACTGTCTTTGCTCCAGATTTATATACACTGCGGTAAGTAGGGTTTTGGACCATCTTGACGGCACCAAATGCATACAATCTGTGAATCAAAGTTGTAGATAAGTCTCAGGTCTAGATGATGGTGAAATTACAGGTCCATCCCTCAAATCGTTTAAGTGATACAGCTCGTGCAAGGGGTTTAATGGTCATTGCGTGCAGGATTTACCCTTTCTGGTAAATCGGATGATATCTCTATCTTAAACCCTTTTTTTGTCTTCCATGTAAATACAAGACATTTACAGAACTCTTTGATCGAGCTCTTGGTGAAATTACAGCTCTGTACAAGCCTTGGTTGGATAGATATGGCCGTTTCAAGGTCAAGGATAGGTTTTTCAACTTCTTTCCCGAAATGGCCAGATTTGTCCCATTCGCCTATGTGGGTGTGTTTTGTATGTAGAATGGATTGAAAATCCATAAAACACATGAATATGTTGCAATGTACCTATATGGGACAAAATGAGGATAAATCAAGTAAAAATAGAGCATATGAATCAAAATCAATAATGAATCTCTAGCTAAATGAGCCTAAACCAAACCAAATTAAACATACCCAGTAAAATCCCGCACTTAGGCAGGGTCTGAGGAGGGTAAGATGTACGCAATCATACTTCCACCCCACAACAGGATGCAGAGATTGTTTCCGTGGAGACCCCCAACTCTAAAATTAATAATAATAATAATAATAAAGTAAACATAATAGAATACTAAACAGGAAAAACAAGTAAAACTGAAATACCTACTTACCCCAATCATGCACTACGCGTATACCGAAATAGATGTCTGCCTATGAAAATAATGAACAAACTAAATAACCAAGTAACTATCAGTCTAGAGATCAATAATTAAACAACTACTCTATATAGCCTTATGTATCTTTAACCGTAATATGATGTCTTCAACTTGTCCTATCAGAGATCATGTCATCGGAGAGGTTTAATCCTACTAGATCTAATCGAATCTGCTCGTCCCATCTTTTCTTAGGTCTCCCCCATCCTCGCCGGCCTTCGACTTGTAGTCCTTCGACTCTTCTGACCGAATCGTGCAAACTTCTTCTGCGTACATGTCCAAACCTTACAACCTTCCTTCCCTCAATTTGGCACTTATAGATGTGACCCCTAGTGTATCTCTAAATACCCCATTTAGAATCTAGCTAAATGAGCCTAAAAACTCTATATGATTTTGGCTCATCAGAGCTTCAAGGAAGGACTGGGCTATGAGATTGTATGATGCTTTGTGGGTGTACAGAACAGCATACAAAACACTAATTGGAGCCTCCCCATTCAGATTACCTTACGGAAAAGCTTGTCATCTCCTTGTTGAGCTCGAGCACAAGGCTTACTGGGCAATGAAGACCTTGAATATGGATCACACTGCTGCTGGAGTGAATAGATTGCTGCAACTCTCTGAACTCGGTAAGTTAAGACATGATGATGATGAGAATGCCCGAATTTACAAGGAGAGAACAAAAAATGGCATTACAATCATATCACGAGGACATCCTTCCAGGAAGGCAGCCAACAAGTCCTTCTGTTCAATTCCAGATTAAGACTCTTTCCTAGCAAGCTTAAAAGCAGGTGGTCAGGCCCTTATGAAGTGGTGAAAGTCTACCCATATGGAGTTTTTGAGATTAAGTATGAAGTGGTCAAAGTGAATGGGCACAGATTAATGCTGTATACCTCACCTCAAGACCTTGTCATGAGTAGGGAGGTCATACTCTTCGAAGAATGAGGTTAAACGAAGTCTATCTCGAGACTCTAAACTGAGAGCTTCTTGGGAGGCAACCTAAGTTAGTTTCTTTCCAATTCTTTAGTCATTGTCCTTAATTTTCTAACTAGTGTCTTTTTGTGAGAATACAGCTATTCAGCCATGCTTTGAGCTAAGTGTGGGGGTGGAATTACTCCCTGATCAGATCGCAAATCATCCAAGAAGGAGTTCATGTCACTTCCCAATCACTGGATGTCACTCTTCCAGCAACTCCCAGGTTGTATTGCTTCATCCCTTCCTCCATTAACTCTATGATTACTGCACATGCTTGAGGACAAGCATCATTTGAAGTGTGGGGTGGGGTGCAACATGATTATTCTTACACATTTTTTTTCTGGTGAGTTGCTGAGCTTGGAGCCATATGATTCATGTGCTATTGTTGAGCTAAATTTTTCGTTTGAACATCCTTCTTTTCTGCTCAATGCACCACCTTACTGTTAATTGTGACCTTGGCATCCTCTCTGATTGTGGACTGAATAGCTATTGATGCATATTTGGGAGAAAAAGCTAGGTTCTTCATTAGTTTGAAAGGAATGAAGTGCATGAGCTAAGTAACATCTGAAGTTGAGTTTTCATACCAATTTATATGAGGGGAGGGAGTGAAACAACTTATAGTTTGTCTTGAGTAAGTGGATCATAGTGAATTTTCCCTTAACAAACCCAGATTAGAAAGAAGAAATCAGCAAAAGCTCAAAAGAATAGGGCTGAAACAGAAACTAGATAAGCTTGAGCAAGAATTCACAAAGAAGGTCATGAGTCCTCAAAGCCAAAAGAAGAAGGGTCACACATTACAGCCTCTGATGATAAACATTATGAGGGACAAAGACCAATATTCAAAGCTGAGTTATAAATCAAAGTCAAAGAAACTTCAGCAACAAAGGAGAAGCTGAGTTATAAATCAAAGTCAAAGAAGTTCAAAGAAAAGAAGAACATTTTGATACAAGAAGAAGAAAGAGGAGTCAGGGGAAGGTGTTCACTTAGATCTCTCATTCATGTTAGACACAAGGAGTGCGACCACATTTTATGTAAGACAAATGTGAGAGGCCATTGAATCTGTCCAATTCCATCAAGAGAGGAGCCTTCACCTAAACACTACCCCAAAAAAGAAAGAGAGTGATGGAGTTGGGGCTTGACTTGAGATAATTGCAAAGCTCGTGCACTCGGGTATGTGGGAGAGAATGAAGAGCTTAATTGATCCCTAAAGAAGCAAAAATAAGCTAAAGAGGACATATTAGAAGTTACTAGGAAGCGTGTACTCATAGGATATGCATTGATAATAGTTTGATTCTGCACAGCTTCTACTCTCTATTGAGTTCCTTATGCATCACATTGATGCTACCTTGCCCAATTGAGCCAAAACATTTCATATGCTTGCTGTTTTCAAGTGTTATGCCAAACGAGATACACCTTCATCATGCATGCTACTATCACTATTTTATCTTGTTCATGCCTACTGAATTTCATCTCTGGTTGCTTACATTTAGTTTATGCTTGAGGACAAGCATTGTTCAAGTGTGAGGTAGTTGATAAGCTCCTATTTGGAGCTTATTTCATGCATTGTTTTCTACCATTTTATGACTTAAACACTTGGATTATGGCTTATTTCATGCTTATTTGTGCTAGGTTGGAGAAAAGGACCATATGCTCACGCTTTGAAGCATTTTCACCCATTTCAGACACACTGTAGCAACAATTGAGCATAATGGATCTAAGGTGCCTCAGTTAAACATGAATACACAACATCTCATGCCTGAGAAGAATCCATACTAATACAAGGCTCACAAGCAAGGGTAAAAAAGTCATTTTGGTGGCCCCATTTACTATTCAGCCAAAAGTACACATTCTTGGAGAGAAAGATCTCTTTTGGAAATTCGGGCACAACTCCCCAAAGATATTATCCAAGAAGCTCTCGGGAAAACAAGATATACACTCTATTCTCAGCAACTATTCATCATCCATCCTGGCAAGAAAGCTCTCCGGAAGAGGAAGAACATCACTAATCATCCGAGAAGGGATTGGATTTAGCTTCTTGTTTTGTTTCCATGGCTGTATTTTGTACTTTACTTTAGTATTCTCAATGCATGGTTGGGATAAGTAGGTATTTCAGTTATACTTGTTTCTCCTTTTTATTATTTTATTATTTATTTTATTTTATTTATTTATTTTTTATTTTTTTATTATTTTTTATTTTTTTAGCTGGGGTCTCCACAAAAACAATCTCTCCATCCTGTTGTGGGGTGGGGGTATGATTGTATACATCCTACCCTCCCCAGACCCTGCCTAAGGGCGGAATTTACAATGTATGTTTGGTTTGGCTTGGTTATTTCTGTATTCTCGAGTTCATGCTCTAAGCATGAACTAATTTTTTTGGCTTGAGGCTCGGTTGAGCCTCACTATGTAGACATTTGGATGAACTATTTACTTATCTTGTTCTAGCTTGTTGAGTCTTACATGAATGTGCTTCCTTTCCTCTTGAATGAGTTCTAGTGCACAAGTTCCTCATTCATTTAGGTAGAAATTATCTGGTAACTCGACCACAAGGGAAGATTCTGACACATGACACACAAACATTGTCGTCCTTGGGGTAATTCATCCCTAACTTGCAATGCCACATATAAAGATAGTCATAAAATGTGCTCAAAGTCACCAAAATCTATCTGGTGGAGGTTGAGACTTGTGAAATCCACACAGTGAGATCTAGAGTAGCTGTAGTCTTGCCTGTGAGTTACAGCTGCATTTGAGCCTTGTGGTGTGAACTAAACAAGCAGGATATGTATGAGTAGATAGGTTGTTATGTTGCATAGTGAGGCAAGATACCTTGCCTTGAGCTATTCTGTCCAAATTACTCTTGTCTTACTTTCTGTTCTCGTTAGAATTTGTGGAGACATGAATGCCTTCTTCAAATTTTGGATTAAGTGTCTTCGAATTTGGACACTTAATAAATATTGGATGAGTGTAAAATAAATATTGTGGAGACACTTAATCCAAAATCGCAACACAAAAGAGATATAACAGAGAATCGAGAGGCAACTCATGGCTTTTGTATATTGCCTGGCAAACCACTAATGAGTGTATCTAATCACCAAAGAATCACTTCTTGCTCGTTTTATACCACAGAACCCTTGTATAGTTGGCCCTTTGGTACAGGTACTAATTAGTCTAATCTAACTTAAAGGCAGGTTAGGGATACCCAAAGGATGGCCAATTAGTAAACACAATTGAGCTTTGGCTCAACTTAATATCTAGGTTGTCTTGTTCTTATGTGTGACACTATAAGCTGGGGGTAATACCCCAAGGGCGGTAGTTTGAGCAAGTCTATCGTAGAATATACACGCTTTCTGTTGCAATGAGTGCAAATAATTTAAATGAGTTCATACATTCCAGTCGAAACATTAGAACTGACAAACCAGTACAAGCTCATATGAAACGAAGTAAGAACTGATTCAATGATTCATAAACACGTAATAAAAAATGGTAATGCTCGGCTCAATCGAGCCCTAAGTCTACAAAGTTAGATCATGCTCAAAACATGAGCTGATACAAGCATAAATGTGCAGCAGCAACTAGAATCCATGGCTTCCTGCTTCTTGGATGCTTCAGAGACTAGCCTCTGGTATTTGCACCTTATCTCCATTCTCGCCGCCTCTAAAGTCTCCTCTTGCTGAATGAGAAGTGTTCAGCCCTTCTAGGGCTACGTCCCTGTGCAATGGCATGGTTTCCCTTTTAGCCGTGTGAGAACTGTAGCTCAGTTTAGGAATTGTTCTGTCTTTGAAAGTTCAGTTGAACTCTTATTAGTAACTAGGTCCCAAACTCAATCCTCCCTGGCTCAAATGTAAGTATAATGCAAATAGAACTTGTAGAGGACCTCCTGGGCTGTCTTTTGGTAAAAGGGCAAGATCACCCTTAAAGTCGTTTGAAAGATATGCACCATACCAGGGGGGTTTCAGTCAATGAGCCGACATCTTGCCCGAAATGGGCAAGTCCTTCCAAACTCGATCAAGGTGTCATTTTTAGCACTCCAATTCTCATGTAACTTGTAAATCATCTCTTAGACTATGTCCCCGTGAAAGGACAAACCCGCCATCAAACTGGTTTGGAAGATATGCATGTTGAAAGGGTGCACATTGTCTTTTCTCTCTCATTTCCTCTTTTGGCCAAGCAGCCTTAGAAGTGGTAGCTGGTTTTTCCAGTTTTGGCAAAACCTTGCTTTCTTGTGTCTTTGGCTCCAAGTTTCGCGTATATCACACAAGAATATGTAGTATTTGGCCTTGAACTATCATTTTGAGCACGAGGTTGTGCCTAGAACACCACTTGTGCAGCTCCTTGCTTAAGCTTCGGCCATTACTCCTCTTTTCTCACCATTTCTATCCAGTTTTGCCCAGCACTGTTGTTTTTAACCTCTAATTCTGTTTCAACACAATTAAATATAAATGACGTGTTTAGGGCATAAGATGCTAAGAAGTGGGAAGCTAAAGATGCTTAAAACATGATGTGAAATTAGCTTATCATAGAGAGCATGCCATCATCCCACATTCAAACTATAATTTTGTAATAATCTATATAGGATTATCGCATGCATTAACTTTTAGTTTTTTTTTGTTGAAGAATTGGTGCATGCGCTGACTGCATGTGAAAACACACACAAAGTTGTGACATCGATCTAACCCTATCAAATCCCTTTCTCAACTGGCTGTCGGTTAGACTCGCACCAATTTTTCAGGTTTTAAAGACGGATTCAACTTCTACGGTGGCTCCAGTAATGGCGACCGCCGTACCCTCGGCCGCAAATGCACAAAATTTTGAGAAGTCTTTTGCGACAGTACCCCCAATCGAACTCCAATCCTCTGCCAAATGCCCCGGCTCGCACCAGAATTTTAGCAACTGTTTCCAAATGGAAGGGGGAACCGAAAATCGAATTCTTGGATGAATCAATTGAACATCTATCAGTGCCATTTTCGAACGCGCATATTGGTATGTTCAGTTATGGAAGACCTTCAATAGATGTGATTCGCAAAGCCATAATTGAAATTGGCCTAAAATTTGATTTCACGGTCAGACTGATAGACCAGAGATATTTCTTGTTAAGATTTTATTGTGATGATTCCCGAAGACGTATATGGCTGAGGGGGACATGGTCCATACAAGGTTATACGATGAGAATTTTCAAGTGGACAGTAGACTTCAAGAATGACATTGAGCCACATATAGCATCTGTAAGGATATCATTTCCGAACCTACCTCTATATTTGTTTGACAAGGAAAGTATTGGTATAGTAGCAGCTATGGTAGGGGTACCAGTAATGTTAGACCAGTCCATAATTACACTGAAAAGGCCAGGCGAGGCTAGAGTGTGTGTGGAGCTTAACTTATTATAACACCCCCCACACACACTTGAGAATTTTCAAGTGGACAGTAGACTTCAAGAATGGCGATGAGCCACATATAGCACCTGTATGGATATCATTTCCGAACCTACCTCTATATTTGTTTGACAAGGAAAGTATTGGTATGGTAGCAGCTATGGTAGGGGTACCAGTAATGTTAGACCGGTCCACAATTACACTGAAAAGGCCAAGCGAGACTAGAGTGTGTGTGGAGCTTAACCTATTAGAACCACTCCCTCCCCTCCCC
>JAOYMZ010075686.1:0-11832 GCA_025802335.1 Pinguicula primuliflora | reverse complement strand
GTAGGATAAATCACATAAGAATCCTACCTTATTAGACTTCCTAAATTGTAGGGATTGTGGGGAAGGTGGAAGACGTGCGAGTGTCTATAAGAAGAGAAATCTGCCCTCATTGTACACACACAGAAAAACATATACAAAAAAACTGGAAGAGCTCTTCCTGTGGAGTAGGCAATTCGCCGAACCACGTAAACATCTTGTGTTCTTTACTATTCCGTCTAATAATAATTACATTAATATGCAAGTAAATCTTCAGGCAATGTGTATAGATCAACATTCAATATTCCAAGGCAATCACTTAATCGGGCCCATACTGAACTTGTCATATTGCACTGGTAAAATAGGTATTGAATGTCTTCCGATGGAATTAGGTTGACGTCTAGATTGCTATCTCGACAGAGAGGCCATTGAATTACTACCTCCTCGACCATGATTTTGTGGCGCTTGAGATTCTACAGCGTAGGTAATCCGTTCTGTAATAGCTTCCATATGAAGATTGAGACATTTTTGGGTATGTATTTGTTCCACACATACTGCATCTTTGTGATCATGCTTTGCTCTGGTGCTGTTATGTTAGAATTGTGCTCAAGATAGAATTGTATGTCCGTTTCACTAAATAACCATTCCCAGCTTGATTTTTCTGAACCCACTGATCATAAGTGTTTATGTTCGAAATGATTTTGCTTTTCCAAGCTATTAGGGTCTCTTTTCCATGATATCTCTAGCACCAATATCTTCTGGCCAGTATCCCATGGTTGCAATAGACGCTTAATGATATTTGGATTTTCGGTATAAATCTGGGGAACATGTCATCAATTTTGGTTCACCGATTTTGCAGTTGCAAAAAAAAATCCATCCTAATAATACGTACTTAAAGTTCAAAAGGCTTAACTCAGAGCATTTCAGTCATTTTCAATTGCCAAATCAAAATCCGTGACCATTTTTTGAGACATCTTCACACGTGAATTTCATAACTAATTTTATATTTTTTTTATACATTTAATGGAAGTGTAGCCCGCGCGAGAATGTCTTAAAACACAAAGTAATGTGGAAAGTAAAAGCCGGAAAGGTTCTCAGGGCGGCCTGAATGTAAATAGTCGACCACTTGGAATCGAGTCACACGGGTGAGCAGTTGATACAGTAGACATTGATGTTGGAAAAGTAGGCCGATAGAGGGATGGATCATCCATCATAGGGGCTGACAAGATTAGGCGTGTTGAAGCAGCAGGGTTGGCAGGAGCCTCCTCCAAGCTTGAGGCTGTCAGAGACCCTTGGCCAGATGCCGCGTCCACCCGCTGCGTGCGAAGTGTCTGGCCATGCTCCCTCGTCCCCCCGTGGGTGCAAGAGAGAGGGGTCTTTTAATTGTGGTGGAGTCAATGCTGGGAAAGTGCCTGAATGTGAAGCTTCGCTTCCCTGGGAAGTTCTGTTTAACAGGCCTGATCCTGCGGTTTCCTAGTTGAGCTTGCGATGAAAATCCTGCCAGGACCACCTTGTATATTCCCTCGGTGGATTTGCTAGACCCCATTTGGCTAGGGAATCTGCCTCCCAGTTGAGTTCCTTTGAAATGTGCTTGAGTGAGTGCGGGCCGCAAGAGTCTAGAAAATACTGGATGCGACGCACCATCTCCCCATCGAGCGGATCAATCCCCTTACAAAGAACGAGGTTGATTGCATATAAACTGTCTGAGTGAAGCCGAAAATTACGAATGTTGAGATTTTTAGCCAATTGCGCTTCTTGAAGGTTTTCCCACAACTCAGCTATGATGACGGAACAACATCCAATGCGGTAAGAAAACTTGGCCACCCAGGTGTTGCGTTTGTCCCGTATGACACTCCCACAAGCCGAAGAAGACGAAGCCCTACAGACAGCGACATTAACCAACAGAGTGAAATCACCACCTAAATCGTGAAGCACAGGTAACAAATTAGTCTGGTTATATAGATTATACGAACCAGGTGGAATAGTATGGTAATTAGAAGTAGATGTGTGATGTAATTTGCTATGCAAATAGGTAAAAGCCTTGAAGGATTCAGCATGAGAAGTTTTAATGGAGATAACAAGCAAAACTATGGACTCTTGCTTCCCCTGATGGGCCTGCTCATTGCGAACTTGCCAGAGCTTCCAACAGGCAATAGCAAAAAGTTCTGCCCATCCTGTAGCATGATTGGAACAAAAAAGGTTGTTGCAAAACCAATTCAAAGAGGAAGTAGTAAAAAAAACTCCCCTGACAGAGTGGCACTTAGCGATTTCCAAGTAGATTGACTGGGCGGACAGTCTCTCAGAGCATGAATGATGGACTTCAGGTTACCACATAACGAATAGGAGGGAGAAGGGATGATCACTCTACGGTATTGCTCCTGATTTTTCATTAACACACCACACAACGAGCACCATAGAAAGAGTTTGATGCTCTCTTTAAGCCACAGGGACCATAGGGATTTCCATGGCGCATCTAAGTTGGGAGGTTCATGTTGAAGAATGTTTGCGATGGTAGAAGCATTGCTGAAACGGCCATTAGGCGAGATTTTCAAGGATCGTCTATCCCTTCACGCCTCAGTCCGTGGAGTGGGGTGAGATAGAACTGATAGGACCAACTCGTATTGTAGCCAGATGGACAGCTTGGTTATGTCCCAGTCTTCCGAGGGCAGGCCTAAGGAAACTACCTTGGCTGATAAATCTGCATCAGGGATGGGATGGAGAGCATGTTCCAGGAGAGGTGATGAGAAGAGGTACCATAAATCGGTCCAGAAGCACACCGTGCAGCCATCTCCGATAACCCATCTTGTGCAATTCTCGATCACGTCGAAGCATTTTGAGATGGCATTACAGAGGGTTGAGCCACGTTTCTTGGCTTTCTTCAAGTAAGTTGTGTTATTCTCCACATAGTATTTGGCTTCGAAAAGCCGCACCCAGAGATGATCAGCGCCATAGGCGAACTCCCATGCAAGTTTAAGGATAAAGGCCATATTAGTATCCTTAAATATGGTCAGCCCGAGGCCTCCAGCATCCTTACTCTGACAAATTTTATGCCATGCCACGGAATTTGCTCAAAGTCCCCGCTCCACAGAAAATTCCTAACTAGTGCATCTATGGAGTCGCAAATAGAGAGAGGGAGGGGTACCGTTTGCATTTGGTGTAAAGAATAGGCACATAACACTGATTTGCAGA
The DNA here is from genome assembly GCA_025802335.1 of Pinguicula primuliflora. Classification (NCBI taxonomy): domain Eukaryota; kingdom Viridiplantae; phylum Streptophyta; class Magnoliopsida; order Lamiales; family Lentibulariaceae; genus Pinguicula; species Pinguicula primuliflora. The sequence goes on along the minus strand of JAOYMZ010075686.1, from coordinate 8,667 downwards.
GGGTTAGACACCCAACCATTGAGATTTTCCGAGATTTCCACACCTTGGCTTTATTTTGCATCTTAACCAGGAGTGGCTCATGCGTACTTTTATTCACCCATCGGTGGAGGATTGGGACACCCAAGTAAGAGCCTAGGTTCTCCACTTTCTTCATACCCAAGATCACTTCTTCCTCACTGGACACCGAAGATAGGACATTTGGAGAGAACCAGATGAGGGACTTTTCCGCATTAACGGTTTGCCTCGAAGAGAGTGTGAAGGTACGCAACACCTCTCTGATGAGTCTATCTTGAGGGACTGAGGCTTCTGAGAATAAGATCGGATCGTCTGCGAACATTGAACGTGAGAGCTTGCAACACCTCTTCCAAAAAAGAGTTGCTTCCAAAGTTTGAGGGAGAGGTTATGTTCAATGTGATGGGCAAGCCTCTCCGTGCACAGAACAAAGAGGATTGGGGAGATAGGGTCGCCTTGGCATACCCCCCTCCATGGGCAAAATTATGGGCCTTGAACACCATCCCAAATCACCTGAATAGTCCCAGAGGAAAGGGACAACTTAATGACCTTCGTTAGGTAACTCAGGAAGCCAATGACCGAAAGTGTGCCCTCGATAAAATGTCATTCCATCTTGTCGAATACCTTCGAGAGGTCAATTTTGAGCGTCATGTATCCCGTCTTATGCTTGCATTGCCGCATAGAGTGGATAGCCTCTTGAGCTGCTATGATGTTCTCCGATATGCTATGGCCTTTGATAAAACTTGATTGAGTATGCAAAACAAGCAAAGGCATCACAAGATTAATTCTATTCGCAATGATTTTAGTGACTACCTTGACACAGATGTTAATCAAACTAATCGGGCAAAAATGATCAAAGTTTTGAGCTTAGTTGTCTTGTGGAGTAAAGAGATCATCCCTTTGTTTAAAGCTTCGGGGATGTCGCCTTATTCAAAGACCTGACTAATAAAAATGAGGAAAGAATTGGAGATTATTGCCCAATTGTGTTGATAGAAACTGGCCGAGAAGCCATCCGGGCCTACGGCCTTGTCGGAGTCCATGGCAAACAGGGCCTCCTTGACTTCCATGTAGTCCACCTGCCTAGCCAGAAAAGCTAGGTTAGAGGGCCATGGTGGAGGAAAGCAACCCCTAAGAGGGAATCTGGGAAGAGTGGTTGAAGAGGTCTCTGGCACTGTCCCAAATATCCGAGAATAATATAAAGTGATATCCTGTACTATGGTATTTCGATCAGAACACCAGCTGACATCAAGAACTTTGATTTATTTTGCTTGGACTTTCCGACGGTGCTCCTTGTGAAGAGCATGGAAAAAACTTTAATCGCGATCCCCTAGAGTAATCCAGTTGCAGCGTGTTGCTTGTCTTCTGAGAAGCTCTTCCCTAATAAGGATGCTCTCGAGCTCAGTCCGAACATGAGTCTCTAGTTTCCTTAAATAGGGGTACAGTTGGGTAGCGTAGCATCGTTGGAGACCAGCAAGGCAGTTGGTGAGACGCTACTTCTGTTTTACCACATTATCGAAATAGTTAAACTTCTAATCATTAAGGGCATTTTTCAGATGGGAAAGAGCATCTAGAAGAGGGAGTGTTGTCTCCCAGTGAGAAGATAGCCAAGGTTACGAGTCCGGGTGCACCTCCCAAGCACGATAGTACCTAAACGGAGGTATAGGACAAATGCCCTCCACCTGAGAACTCATAACGACAAGCAAGGGTGAGTGATCGAAAGATATACGAGGATGATGTTTTACACTACTAAAAGGAAAGACAGATGTGAAGGATTTGTTAACCAAAGCCCAATCGATACGCTCGTGACACCTCCCCCATGCCCAAGTAAAGCATGAGCCAGTATAGCCAAGAGATGACAACTCAAATCGGTCCAGCCATCTGATGAAGCGTGGACAGCCAGCATGAGGCCACCCTCCAAGCTTGTCATCTCTACGTAAAAAAACATTGAAATCACCCGCCACTAGCCACGGAGTGAGGTCGAGCCTGCAAGAATAGAGAGTTTAGACCGTAGGGATCTCCTCGCCCTAGGGTTCGGGGATTTGTAAGTAGCGGAGAGGTTAAAAGATGTAGAAGAGTCATAATGAATTTGAAGATGAACGAATTGCCAATCAGGGTAAATGACATGAACATTGAGTAAATTGCGCCATGAAACCCAAATGCCTCCTGAAAAGTCGTGGGACTCCACATGATATGAATTATCAAAGATTTTCCCTATTTGGCCAATGACTCTATCTGCTTCTATGCCACTGATCCTTGGTTCAAGAAGAATGAGAATATCAGGATGATACAAAGTAATCAAGTTTGATAAAGCAGCGAGGGTGGGGAGATTATTTGCCTCTTGTAAGTTCCACAATATAAGTTTTATCTGCATGAGAAAATTACTAGAGTTGGTGCTTCAGACATAAGGGAGCCTTGTTCGGAAAGAGTGGTAACATGTGTTTTCAGTTTTAGACGTATGGCGAGATTTAATAGAAAATAAACTCAATCATCTGGGCTCGGTTCACGTGTGTACATGTGTATGTATGAGTCAACTTATAAGGAAGATGGGGTCATTCTTATTAAATCCACTTGGGTAACATTTCAACACTCCCCCAGTACAATTAAGTAAACCTTATTGAGACTTGAGCTAATATTGCCCAATTAGGTCACACCTCATATTGGGGCCACTACTCAAGACTTTCTCGTAAACGACCAAAATAATCTCGAAAACAGTCATCGAGGTTCTTACACAAACAATGCACAATTTGGACCAAACCTCCCATGGGAACAATACTCGTGACTTTTCTCGGAAACAATCTCGGACCGCTATTGCTCGCTCTGATACCATGATAAAAAAAAGTAGACCCGATCCTCTAGACTCGGATCACATATGCGTAGGTGCACGTATGGGCCAACTTATAATGAAAAAATGAGTTAATGTCTGTTCTGCACGAGGTGCTTTTGATTCCAATTGTGCTTATAAGCACTTTTTAAAATAAAATGAGTGTTTTGTGTAATACAAGTACTAGTGCTTGTACTTTTTTTACAACCTTTCTTCTTAAAAATAAGCAACTCATGGGATGCTTTTTTTTTCTACTTAAATATAAGCATGACATTTTTGTAATAATATCGAAATAAAAATATATTTCTTTACTAAATTAACCATACTCATCAATCATAGTCATCATTCACAAATCAAGCGGGAATTCATGCCAAATAACCTTTGGAACTTATAAGCAGTAAAACTCGGAAGTAAAGAACAGATCTGGCTGAAGTCGTAGAATCGTCTCTGCGTGTGTAGTAAGCAAAATGATGAATTCTTAGCCTCCCAATCTAATTTGTGAGAGCGGACTGAAACTCAAAAAAAATTTGTGAGAGTGGATTGTTGACCAGATCTGTTCAACATAAAAAATAGAGAATGTTATTTTAGTAAATTAATATTAAGTTTGTTACATATAATAAAAATAAAAATTTAAATGATTATTTTTAAGTACTTGCGCAAAACACCACAAGTTCTAAAAATAAGAAGAAGTACTAGAAGAAGTAGTAGTACTTCTGCGCAAAACAAGTCTTTACTCTCATTAAACATAGAGTCCAAGATGAGAGGTTATATCATCACATTTTCTTATATGTTAGTTTATATTTTGTATCTCAAATACGTGCCGAATAATATTTCAAAAGGATTGATTCCTATCTATACTACTTCATTGATGATTTTACATCTCCACAGCCAATGAAGGATCATATGATTTCACCGATTTTTAAGCTCCTCCACCATCCACGTCATGCTACCTAATATAATCAATTCTTTACCACAAATACAAGCATGCCTTTAGCGGTTAGCCCATGAAAATAGGATACAGAGCCTGAAATTGTAGAATGAAGTGTACCAATTTGAATTAAAAGCTACACTCCCCATCCTATCCCAGACACCCCCTCCCAGACAAAATGAGATATTTTCGGGACAACAAATTTAGACCGTCGGATTCATTCCGACGGTCCAGATTAGACAAAAATTTTATCCCATTTTCATAACCCTTCTTACAAACTGCTTCTCACAAATCTCCCAATTCCGATGGTCCAAATTTGTTGTCCCGGAAATATCCCATTTTGTTTGGGAGGGGGTGTCTGAGATAGGATGGGGAGTGTTAAAAGCTAACCTTGAAGATAAAAAGTGAGCAGCAAGAAATATTGGGCCTCTATTTAGAGGAAAATAATATGAATCGGTACCCGACAGGCTATAATTAAAATTCTAGTCCAAGTTTGAATCTTCTGCATCTCAATTTGGGAAAACATTACTCATTTGCCAGTATCATTACTTGATTGGAATGTCAGTATCATTACTTGATTGGAATGTCAAACCAAATCAAACAAACACAGTAAATCCCGCCCTTAGACAGGGTCTGAGAATGGTAGGATATACGCAATCATGCTCTCACCCCTTAAGAAGATCGTTTCCGTGGAAACTTCCCGCTCGAAAAAAATCATGGATATGGATCCATAGAGCTTATTGGGATGATACTGGCAAATGAGTAATGTTTAAGATTGATTTCAGTCGAGCTTTTGACACAGATTCGTGGAGCTTAATGAGAGCAATGATCAGTAAAATGGGGTTCAATGAAGCATGGATAAAATGGGTAATTAAATGTTTTACCACAGCAAGAGCATTGGCTTTGATCAATGGTGGAGCGTAGGAGAATTCAAACTCCATCGAGGATTGAAGTAAGGGGAACATCTGATTTTGGAAAAACATTGCTCATTTGCCAATATCATGGCTTGATTGGGATATCCTTGAGTGTAACTAACTTGCTGAGAACCAGATCAAACTTCTCCGTCCATCCACTTGCTCAGGTTTCATTCCCAACTCAAGCTTCCAATCAAAGTTATGAATCAGGATCGCAACCATTATGTGCACCATTCGACTTGCCAGTGGAATAGCAGGGCAAATTCTTCTCCCACCGTCAAATGGGATGAGGTCAAAATCTTGCCCCTTGAAGTCTATATTGCTGCCCACAAAACGTTCGGGCTCGTAAGCATTGGGATTCTTCCATAATGTAGGATCTCTCCCCATGGCAAAGGTATTGATGATAATCTGTGTCCCTTTGGGTATAGAATAACCATCGACTTGTATGTCTGCATCCGACATACGAGGAATCAGAAAAGGAGCCGGGGGATGGTATTTGAGGCTTTCTTTGATCACGGCTTGCAAGTAAGGGAGTCTTGATATACTGATTCCTGTGGTTGTTTGCCTTCCCCAATCACACTCATAAGTTCTGCCTTGGCCTTGGACAATATCTCAGGGTGGCGCAGTAATTCTGTCATGGTCCATTCAACCGTACAAGAGGATGAGTCTGAACCTGCAATAAGCAATTCCTGACATTGAGGAAAATCGAATTAGAAAAAGAAAAAAAACTAATCAATAATGGAGGAGAGAAGAGGGATTCGTGCTCAATGTTGTTATGTTCAATAATGAATTCAAATCTGACTCGTTGATCTGACAATATGATGGTTTTCATTAAAAATGGGTCATTTAAGTTATTTTAAGTGACTCATCTAATCTCAGTCATCATATTGTCAAGTCAATAACTCGGATTAGAATTGAGCACAGTAACTAATTATTATACACAACAACATTAACCACCCCAGAATTTATACAGAAATATAAAATAAAGATGACCCCGGACCATGAGAAGATGCTTGATGTCAATGAAGGTCAAGGTGTAATCGCTTCCTTGCCTAAGATCAAGTCATCAAGGAGTGTTTCGAGCAAATCATTTTTCTTCGATGAACTTATTCTTGATTGCAACCTTTCGTTGATTTTATCCTCCATCATGGCAAGCAATTTCCCAAAGCAAACTTCTGCCTCCCGCTTAATCCCCTGTGGATCAAAATGTTTGAGGATGGGAAAATAGTCTGCAAAGTTAGGCTTGCCATAAATTTTTGCAATCCCCTCGATCGTCTCCTTACACTCCTGAGTGGCCTCTGAATCAAAGCTCGTTAACTCTTTTGAAAAATGAGTGGCAGCCATGAGATTCAATGTGGTTATGAAAGCAGCTTCAGCAATATTAACGGCTCGTCCATTTTCCTAGCATTTATTCACATAATCACACATCTTTTGTAGCTTCTCCTGTCGAAGGCCCTGACCTGCTTCGAGACGAATAATAGAGAACATTTGTTCTTTGCATATTTTACGAAGAGCACGGCATTTTTCGTCGGCAGGCGTGAACCCCATTGAATACTTGTGATGATCATGTGCTTCAGCTGCAGCTGGGATATTCCGGTTGGAAGCAAATATATCATGCTTTTGTAGTAAGTCTTTGGCTATCTCCGGCGAGGAGACTGTTAGGGAAATTCAGAGATTAACGTTAAAGTAGAAAATTAAACAAACAAAACAACAACACAAGATTTAACGTGGTTCGGCCAGAACGCCTACGAGAAGAGGAGAATCAATCCACTATCAGCACAGTGACACAAAGGAGACACAGAGAAAATCTAGAAGATACACACTGAAAACCTCTCAAGTCGCCCAGACAAGAGAGCCACAACCCAAGTCTCACATCTCTCCTTTTCTCTCAACCTCGTCTCTCTTTCTTTTCTGCCTCTTTTCTCAACGCTAATGGCCAAGAAATCTAATATTTATAGAAGAATTCTAATGCAAATTAGAATTCTTCCAGTGACGAATAATTCAAGTAAAACTAGAGTTTTTAATTACATACAAATCCCAGAGACTACGGTTGTGTATAGCTTACCCAAGTGGAGGGACATTAAGGGACCATAAGTTTTGGAAAGTCTTGTGAGTGATTGGTGGGGTGGTCCGGTGAGTTGGAACATGTTTCAGATGATCGGAAAAGGGTTGGGTCCCGGATGAAGATTGGCCTTCTTCCCTGACCATGAGTTGGAGCTCAAGAAAGTAGATGATACTATAGCAGTTAAAATCAGAACAAGGATGAGGGAAAAGAAATCCATTGTGTTGATACCAAATTGCTCTATATGGATTTTATTTTATAGAGGTAATAGACATGGATTCGTAGCTGCTGGATATAAGTTAGGAGAAAGCACAACACAACAACAACGAGAAAGTGCAAGTGGGATACATCTCATTAACAAACGTGGAAATTAGTTCGTGTCTATCAGGTTCTTTTGTTAGATCCGACAGGATTGATTCAAGTGTTGCTGTTGTACAACCAGTAGCACTGTTGATAAAGAAACACCACGGGTCCATCCATGTACCTAATAATGAATTGCATTTTGGCGCAATAGTTATGGGACTGACAATTATACTCAAAGGTCATGTATTCAAATTTTTTAGCGACTTGAGCCTGGCACAATGGCTCTTGCCAATTATGGCTTGCCAATTATGGCTTGGCTCCCTACCGTGATTTGCAGACTATTGCTGTAGAACGTTATGTTTACCTGCCTCGATAGGAGGATTTCATGCGGTATCAAAAACAAAAAACAAGTGGGCAAAACTCTGTTGGTCGAAGGAACAGACACAGAGCACGTCCAAAATGGAAAACTCTTTAACTCAAATCAGAAAATTTGTTGTGTAGATTTTTTTTGGTAAGTAAAATTTGTTGTGTAGATTTTTCCTTGTATGCCCAATAGGTTTTGGAAGCATGGGTATGTCTAAATCCTCTGAATACTGACAAAAATAAAAGTGTTGGAATGCAAATTATAAAAAAAACGAAGATTTATTGATTCTCTGTTTCAAACTGTGTCGTGGATGTGCATACTATATTAAAAGTGTTGTTGGCAAGATAATGATGATAATCGTCAGTTGGTCGCTCTGAAAGGTTAACATAACTCTCGAAATAGGCCCGGCTCGACGGGTCGCCCCGGACCTGGCCGTACACAGGGCAGGAGTGGGTTAGAGTGCAGGGACTAGACCCGAACCCACCCCGTTGGCCTGCCTCGTACACGGGGTAGGAGCGGGTCGGTGTGGAGGGACTGAACCTGGACCAGTTCCGAACCCACAATACACTCATGAGTACTTGGAAATTTTTTTATTTATGTTTATTAGTTTATATTTCAAAATTTTTTGTGAGTTTATTTTATTTATTATTGTTGGAAAAAATATACATTTCGTAGAGATTCTACTTAAGTTTCGAAAAAGGCTAAAGATGAAATATAAGCGATTGCGAAATGATATTTGGTATTTGGGTGAATGAAAAATTGATACCCAAAGAAAAACACAATATGTGTAAAAATATTTCAAATATGAGTAATATATAGTATTATATATATTATCTATTTGTGAAATATATTAAATACAATTGATATACATAGATTTATGTATATATACTTTGTAGAGATGTTACAAATATTTTTGTAACTTCAACATCTCCATTAGTATGAGAGTTATTGGAGAAGTTGAAGAGTAGGAGTTTTCACTCCTTAATGTGTGTTCATTCTCCTTAATTATTTTGGAAACTATATAAACATCCTCCATTGTTTAAAAACACAAACCAAACCAAACCAAACCAAACATACACAGTAAATCCCGCCCTTAGGCAGGGTCTGGGGAGGGTAAGATGTACTCAATCATACCCCCACCCCCAACAAGATGAGGAGATTGTTTCCATGAAGACTCTCAGCTTGAAAAAAAAATCATAATCCTAATAATAGTATAATAACCATAATCATAATCATAATAATAGTATAATAATCCTAGTAATA
>JAOYMZ010075675.1:0-11833 GCA_025802335.1 Pinguicula primuliflora | reverse complement strand
AATTCCGTCAACGGACGATCCTAGTGGCCGGAATAGAAAAGTGATGTATAAAGTTATGTACCATGAACGCCACCGATATATATTTAATTATGCATAACATGAATTGACGCATGCTTCCTCACACATATAGGGGGATTCCACTTTACACAAGGAGAAAATTGTCTAGCTTGTTTGATTCTTTGCAGCTGAAAGTTAATGCTAAGCTAGACAGTTGGAACTTGAAGTACTTGTCCATAGGAGGCGTTTGATCCTTATTCGGCATGCATTATCCATTCTACCAATATATCAAGCTATATCATTACAGCCCAGCCAGATGATCATAAAAAAGATAGAGTCAATGTTTGCTCATTTTTTCTGGGGAATGGATGAAGATAGGCATAAGAAGCATTGGGTCCCATAGAAAAAATTTGCCTTCGGATGAATGAGGGTGGCCTGGAATCCGAAGATTACATGATATATGTCTAGCAGCTACGATGAAGTTATGGTGGCAGATTAGACAGGAAGTAACACCTCTTGCAACATTCATGAGGCAGAAGTATTTTGCTGATTCTAATCCCTGCACATCACAAGCTAACAGTAGAAGCTCCCACATTTGGCAAAGGTTGGAGGTAGCTAGACAAAACATGATGACAAACTCCTTCTGGATGGTTGGAGATGGAACTAAAATTCATTTATGGTGGGATAAATGAACTCTATCAGGCCATATTGGAAGATTAGTGCAATCAAGAGCTACTGGAGCGAAGGTGAGTGAGTATAGAGCTAATCATCAATGGTGTATCAAGGATTTAAAGCAACCAACTGAGGTGAGTGAATATATACAAAGAACTGTGCACTTCTTGAGGAAAGATAAATGTGTATGGGAGCCATCAATAGATGGACTGTTCAGTTTTTGTGAAGCCTGGACTCAAATTCAAAATAAGGCTCCAAACAGAAAGCGCTTCAAGCAAATTTGGCACCATCTCATTCCTTCGAAAATGAGTGTCTTTATGTGGAGAATACTGCTGGATGCTGTTAGACATTCAGTGGAAGAAAGAATTAGACAGACTGGTGTGATTATGGTTTCCAAGTGCTACTGCTGTTCGCAGCACCCAAGGGGAGATACAGCTCGTTACAGGGAATCTGGATCTGATCTAGTTCGTATTAGTGGTGTGATCCGTAGTCAGACAGACGAGTTTATAGATGCTTTTACTTACAATACGAGGGATGCGGAGGATATCAGACTGAAAGCAATATATGATGCGGTCCGTAGATGCATCAGCAGAGATTTAGCTAGAGTGCAAGTTGGGATAGACCAAAACATTAGCTTCCTGCATAATGGAAATGGTAGGGGATGTCCCTGGAGGTACATACTCTCCACTCAGGAATCTTGTTGCTGGTATAGCAGGATATGACTACCTGCTATCGATTACAAAGAACTCTAGCCTGATTCGAACTATTGCAAAATGGGGATTTACTGATGGGATCATACTTTTTCATAGAAAGTTTTCTCCCATCAGTAGCTCGTAGAGCTTATCAAATGGAGCTGCAAGAGTTGCAACCCACAACATAAAAAGTTGGAAGAACTCACAAAGCTGTGAAGGGGGAAAAGTAAAAACTTTTGAGTTGCCTCGGCAGCTAGCCAAATTCCATTAGTGAATCATTTGCGGTCTGTGATTATATGGAGGTGAAATGCTAACCTCTTAGCAATCACCTCCGACCAAGGTACACGCGACAAACTCAAAAACTTCCTTGGACAGAAACATCTTTCATCTATGATAAAAAAGATTTGTTTCTAATCCACATCATGTTGTCTCTTGACTGTGAGGATATGGTGATGAGGTACTATATTTCGCAAGCTTACACAGCCAGGAAAAAATGCATAATGCGAGGAGCTCCAAAACAGATTTGGTGGCAAAAATGATTGGAAGCTCCAAGGGCTGACTACAAAAGCAATGATACTTGAGTAGCCCTGGCTGCTTGCCTGATTCTAAGGTGAATCATATGTAGTCTATGTTTCTACGGAGGTGAAACTTCTAGTTCTTAGTAGTCACCTACGGCAAAGGTCTATATATATATTGCTCAAGACTTATTCCTGGATGGATTAAAAAGATCTGCATCGGTTGAAAATTGTTTGCTAATTCCATATCCTTTCCACCCTCTCCCTTGTGGTTCTTTTGTGATGTCACGGCTGAGTTGATCTCCATGGAAGATGGCTCTGGATTGATGGTGAAAAGGGAGATACAGAGGAGCTGTGTATGCAGGCTGGTGAAATTGTTGTTAGCTGTTATATGATGTCCCCCTGTTGCTGATTAAAGAACCGATTGAGATGAAGATAGTGCTCTGGGTCCTGAGGGATTCCCAGGGACTTTCTTCCTAAACAAAATAAATTTCTTCACTTCATGCTGGCAGATTATTAAAAACGACCTACTACAAGTAATAAATTTCTTCTTTTCAGGAGGGGAACTTCCCAAAGCAGTAACTAGCAGTAGCACATTAATATGCTTTATCCCTAAGATTGACACTCCTACAAAATGCATACACTTTCATTACAAAATGCATTCCTAAGACCTATCAGCCTCTACACCTTCCTAAACAAAATCATTACAAAAATATTATCAACCTGACTTGCTCAAATATTACCACACATCATCAGTCTACAACAAAGTGGCTTCGTAAATGGAAGAAACATCACAGACAACACACTATTAGCTCAGGAAATGATACACTCCTTAAGAAAGAAACAAATCGGCCATAACCTAGCTATTAAACTAAACATGGAAAAAGCCCGTGATCGTATATCTTGGATCTTTTTAATTCAAGTATTACGAAAATTTGGTTTTTCTGAAACTTTTATAGACATGGTTTGGCGAATCATATCTGCTCCACGGTTTTCTATACTACTTAATGGATAAGTTTTTGGCTTCTTCAAATCCTCTAGAGGTCTTAGACACGGAAATCCACTCTCTCCTAGTCTCTTTATAATTGCTGCTGAAGTTCTCTCTAGAAGTTTGAATAAACTGCTGACCCAGCATCCAGAAGTTGCATATAAAGTTCCTAATGCATGCCAAAGGATATCTCATCTAGCCTTTGCAAATGACTCATTATCTTCTCTAATGGAACTAGAACTGCCTTGAGGAAAGTGATGCTTATATTGAAAGACTATGAGGGCATTTTAGGCCAGAAGGTTAATCTTCAAAAGAGTTGCTTCTATATAACAGAAAGGGCCCAAGAAAACAGGATACACATCATCCAAACAATTACAGGCATGTCAAGAGACACTCTCCAAACCAAATATCTAGGTATCCCGCTGTATATTGACAAAAACAGGTCAGAAATCTTTTCAGATTTGATCACAAAGACTTAGGAAAGAATTGGCTCCTGGTCTACTATATACCTCTCCCAGGGTGGCAGACTGTAACTTATAAAATCAATTCTTCAAAGTATTCCAGTTCATACATTTCTGTCTCTAAAATCGGGTAAACTCACCCTAAAAAAGATCAAATCAATGCTGGCAGATTTCTTTTGGAGATGGGATGATAAGAGGAAAAAACTGCATAGGCTCTCATGGAAGAAACTATGCCTTCCATTAGAAGAAGGTGGAATTGGAATCAGAAGACTACAGGATACTGTCAATGCTTTCACAGTAAAGTTACTATGAAACTTAAAGATGAACAGGTCTCTTTGGGCTCAATTCATGAACATCTTACCAGTAGACATGAATCTCAAAACCAGAGGAGTAACCATTGCTTCAATATGTTCATGCTGTCACACCGCTCCTCAGGAAGAATCACAGGAACACTTACTTGTACAGGGAGAGACAGCCTCTGTCCGGGCTCGCTGCAACTACACTCTCTTAGTTTAGAGGACAGGATCACCTTCTGGTATGCTAAATTAGGAGGCAAGGTGATCAAGACCATCTACAAGTTACTGCTGATTTTCATCTGCTCGAACATCTAGGAGGGAAGATGTTCAACCAGATTTGAATGAAAAAACAGGGACGTTAGAGACATTATACTTTCAATTAATGAATCATTGTCTTTTACTAAATCGCTTACTGTACTTAAGATTTTTTCAGGTACTCCAGACATCACCGTTACTCAAATGCTAGGACTTGAGATCCCCATCATTCCGAGGATAAGCAAGATCAAGCAGGTCTGGCGCCCCCTGAGCCAAGTTCCCTAAAGCTAAACATAGGGATATACATATAGCAGAACCAACGAGGGGGAGCAGCAGTTCTGCGGGATGAGACAGGACGGATCATCACAGCTTCAACTTGGAAACTACATTCAACTTCCCTCTTGGAAGCAGAGATAGAGGTATATACAAGCTCCCTTAATGCTTAATCTGCATTCCTTTCTCACCAGGTAATGGTAGAATCGAGCTGCCCCAACATCACAGGATTCATAGCAAAACTACACACCAGCAAATGGCGATGGAGGGATCCAATTGAGGATATTCGGCAGCCATTCCTTGACAATGCACAACTGAAGTTACGAAAATGTCAAATGAGTGAAAACAAGTTAGCCATCATGCTCGCAAAATGGGGAGCCCGATATGGCAACCTCATCTTCTGCCAAACATCACTACCAGCAGTTATTCAAGAAATTGCAGCACAAGATGCCAACATACAAGCAGTTGGAACATAGAAGGAACAGACAACCAGGTTACTAGGTTTCTTTTAGCATCAAATATGTTTCTATCCGTTCTTTGCAGTACCACACCCAAAACTCAAATGGTCCAAGTTCATCAGCTCCAGTAACAATTAAAAACTCTAGCTGTTTTTGTGTATTTGTTGTCCTTAGATTTGTATTGGTTTTTTTCACAAACATTAGGATAGTGATGTATGAACATTACGGCTCGTTAGTAGCATTTTTATCATTAACGCGTAACTCCGTAAAAAAACGATTAGGCAAGGTTCCAGGGAATGAGAGGCAGGGGAAATGGGCCATGTAAATCATGGGTCACAAAAGCAGAAGTGAAAGCTTTCTTTTATGTAATTTTTTTTTACTTGTAAAAATTTTGGTAAAAGAGCTCAGCCACCATTAGTAAAATATTAAAAAAATATGCACATAAGGGTTGTGCATGTGAAGACGGCTGTGTATATTTATACACATAAAAAAATCTTGCACACAATACACAATTGTGCACTACAGTACACAATATTATAATTCTAGCCCCAGCAACTGAAATTGGTCACACTGTTGAAAAGCTTACACATAAACAATTAAAATCTCTATGCTCTGTCGGGGTTACGATGACTTCATTGCCCGTAATTTGATTTCACATTTTTCCTTTAGATTAAATAGTCATTTATTAGGGTTTATAAATTTCCGCTGAGGAAGTCACCAAGATTACGCAGAAAAGCTTTTGATCTCCTTTGTGTAAGCTTTTAAAAAAAACTGTTCAATGGTATGATTAATTTTGATTGTTGTAGCTAAAAGTATAATATTGCGCACGGTATGATTGATCGCATCATCTTTACTCTCTTTCTATATAATTTAAACCTGCGTGAAGTGATTATATGTTAATAAAAATTAGCAATGTTCTTACAAAAATAATAATTAATCTGTTCGCTTGAGCAGTTTCTTATCTTTGCTATAGCGACAACCTGCAAAATACTGTGAGTGATAATTACATGTTACATGTCCGAGTCTTCCCATTTCGCTGCCTTTTTTTTGCCAGGCTCCTGATTGTTGTAGAGTCTGTGAAGAGTGATGTAGAGTAATTTTCAAGTGCTGAATGGCATCCTACCGTGCCGAATATGCATCTCGGCCGTCGGATTACATAATAAAAACATTGGTATTGGATAATGCTATTTTTTAAATAATATTACGGCGGCTTCGTCGTCAAAAAAATCTAATAAATGTTATAAATCAAGATCTAAATATAAACCCAAGGCTAAACCCTAAAAACCCAAGGGCTAAACCCCAAAAATCAAAGGGCTAAACCCTAAAAATCCAAGGCTAAACTGTGGTTGTGTCTCGACCGTCGGATACAGATCCAACGGCCGAGGATGCATATTCGGCACGGTAGGATGCCATTCGGCACCCTACCATTCGATATTTGAAAATTTGTGATGTACTATAAGGCATTTTGGCACCACTTTGGCACTTATGACGTATCAGCACCCAATTAGGTAAAATGTTGGGCTAAATTTTTCAACACCCAACTAGATGGTGACACTAATGAGGGGTGCAAAAAGAGTGTCAAAATGAGGTGTCTTGTAGCATTTTTGGTCCGTGAACGAGCCTCTAGAGGGTGTTGTATGTGTGGAGGACATTGACGCTGCTGAAGGTGTAAGTACCAGCTGTTGTGCCCCATTTCGTCAACTCAAACGCCACAATATTAGCTTCCTTCCTACAAATTGAAGGGGGATTTATTAGCTTTCGAGAGAGAAGTAAACAGATGGTCGTTACATGTGGCTGAATGATCCAGCTGACTTGAGCTCCTTCTATGCGTCTAGTGAGTTTCGTTCAGGATATTTCCAGCTGATACAAGTTTGAATAATCTATTGCCAGAATTCGGAGGCTTCTACAAAGTGCATTGGACTCGGCTTCTAAAGTGTTCTGGCAGACTTATAGTTTGCCACTTTCTCCAATGTATTTTTTTGCCCTCATGCCCGGCCCATAAGAAGTTAGCAAATATGGATTCTATTTTCTTTATAATGTACACACTCAGTTCAAGAGTCATGAATATATAAATAGGTATACTATTCAACACATGTCTCAGAAATATAATCTATCCTCCTACTGAGAGCGAGTTGGACTTCAAACTCTCTAGCCTACCCTGGATTGCACCTACCCGATGAGAGAATAAAACTGATGTTTTCCTTCCATTGTGGAGAGGAAACCCAAGATATGTCATAGGCAGTTCCTCTTTTCGCATACCTGTGATGTTCTTGACTAGCTGAATGCTCCTAGCTGAGGCCTTTTTTGAGACACAATTCCGAACGTTATTTTTTTGTGGGGGAACGTTATGAGACACAATTCGCATAAAAAGGCTATATTAGGTTCCTACTCAACCAACTTGCTCAAGCTACAGCATAGAACCTCTGCTAAGATAATGAATAGAGTGGGGATATTGAGTCCCCCTATGGAGTCCCTTCAAGATTTGAAGAATCCATGTACCTATCCATGAATGAGTATAGAAAAATAAGGACTAAAGTTAACTCTCCTGATCATATCAATAAAAGTTTTTGAGAACCCAAAGAATCGAAGGTCTTTCTCATGTCCAGTCTCAAAGCAATGTTATGACCTCTTGTTTTTTATTTAGGGAATGCAACATTTCTTGAACTAAAAGGGTGTTATCCGAGATGAAACTCCTCTTCACAAAGACACTGTTGAGAGGAGATAATCTATGGGAGAACTAGAGATAACCTATTAGCTAAGAGTTTGAGATAATCTTTCCACATAAATTACATAAGCTAATAGATGTAAAGTTTGCACAGGAGGCGGGCCATTAGACTTGGGTATTAAACAAATTAGGGTGCTAGTGAATAACGCAGGAAGTTCTCCTCCCGCAAAGAAAGCTAGAACACATGGTAGAATATCTGAGCTAATAATATCCGAGCAGGCTTTGTAGAAGTGCTTGAAAACCCATCCTGGCCTGGTGCTCTAACACTATCTCTATATGTTCGACCATTTGGATAAGGACTCCATTTATGTAAGACTAATCTAGGGATAATAGATAACATCTAAGGATTTTCTGTTAGATTTGAGGTTGTGGTTGTGATTGAAAATGTGAATGTTGCAAGGAGTTCTTTAGGTTCAATGGTATTCCCTGGTTGATCTTTGATGTTTGTGGTGTATGCTTTGTGTCTCATAATTTTTACCATACGATGAAAGAAGAATGTGTTTTTATCTCCATTTTTATAAGCATGTGTTTTTATCTCCTAGTTTTAGCTTGGATTTTCGTCTCCACAATGTTTCTTCTGCTATTAAAGAAGTTCTTAGTTTTTCCTGTTCATCTAACCAGTTCATCATATCAGCTTCTTGTCCTGAGGCCTTATAAGTTTCTTCTAAGTGTATCCTGTAGGAGAGAGTCTTCCTCCTCTTATACATATTGAAAAATATCTCCATAGGTGATCTTATTCCAAGTTCTAGGGTAGCTCTAAGTCTATTTAGATTTAACCCTTGTGTGACTATTTGGTTTGATGAAGTAATCGAGATGCCCTAAGAGATTTGTACCGCATTCAAAAGTCTGGAAGTGGAATCTAGAATTCGTGAAACTGAAATCTTGATGGTTGTTTTTGGTAAGGCAATTTGGTAGAACCACGTAAATACTATGTCATGCGCATATCTTTTCTCTGATGCATATTTCTTTACTGGTTTGTGGTTGAATCTAACGTTAGGAATTGAGTTTCAATTCCTTACAACTAGTATCGGAGCAACAAATTATTGTTTTTGATTGGAAGCAATGACATAGGAAGCAGGAAAGTCATCCGAAATAAAGAAGTTTGACGACATAGATTTCACATATTGGAGAATGCAAATTGAAGATTATCTCCATGGAAGAAAACTTTATTTGCCCGTGTTATGGGCAGAACCTGAGCGTATGAAGGCTGACAAATGGGCTCTTCTTGACAGACAGGTGCTAGGAGTTATAGGGTTAACTCTATCTAGATCTGTTGCACGCACCATTGTAAAGGAAAAGACCACAACAAATTTGATGAAGGTTTTATCCGGCGTGTATGAGAAACCATCAGCAAACAATAAGATGCACTTGATGAAGAAATTGTTCAATTTGAAGATGACAGAAAATACATCAATAGCACAACACCTGAAATTATCGCCTGTAGAAATTGATTTTGATGATGAGATTCGTGTTATAATATTTTTTCCCTCGTTGACAAATAGTTGGGAGGCTATGAGAATGACCGTGAGTAATTCCACATGAAAAGAAAAGTTGAAGTATAATGCTATCCCCTCTGGTCCAAAGTACATGAAAGCGAAGCCCATCTCTTCCTTCAATGTCCAGTTTGATACACAGCTTGGAGGATATGTCTTTAGTGGCTGAACATGCGAGATCAAGTGATATCTGATTGGGAGACTTTGGTGCAATTGCCCATGATTCTAGCACTATCGCACAAACACCGTCGGATATGGCCGTCAAACTTGCAGCAAACGATATGGGAGATATGAAAATTGATGAACGATGCTATCTTTCATCAAGAGGAACGTGATGCAGATCAAGTTGTCGAACAAGTGAAAATGAGAACGTGGCTAATTTTGAGGCCAAATACAAATTGGTTATGGAGAGTAGTGTAAGAGTCCGATGGATAGCATGTAAGTCTGAAAAATAAAATATGGAGATGCTTATAAATATGTAAATAGTACATAATACAATTACTTCATTACCAAAAAGGATTACATATCAACGTATCATAGTTCATATATCAAACAATTTGATTTTAGGGAGCTACATCGCAGGACACGCATGGAACTGGAGAAGGTGGCGAAAAGGGATTATATAAAAAATGATTGGGCGGGGACAACTTGATCATGATATTATTTTATAAACAAAAATGATATTAAATTTATTTGGGTGTGGAGGGTTGGACTGGGTGTCCCTTGGAGTCAATGTGGTGGTGCTTTTCTGACACCTGCTAAGTTGGCAAATCTTCCTATCTTGGTGAGAGAGACTTGGAACGAAATCAAAGAATGATGGGATCGGATGATAACAACTAACCTCTGACCTCTATTCTCTGACTGCTCTCTACAAGCTTATCGTCTCTGATGGACGATAACAACCACAATGTGGCCAATTCGGCCAATACCAAAGTCAAGAACACGGAATTCTCTCCGGTAGTGCCTATTTCAGGTGAATTGGGGGATAATCCACGCACAGAAAACCGAAGGCATGGCCCCTGTTAAGTCATTTTTGGATGCCCTAGGTCCGAACATCGCTGAAATCCCCCGCCGGCCGAGCCCGTTTTCCATGATCCCGATTCAGGTCACGGCTGAGGATGTTCGCCATCAAGTCATCAATGGAAAACATTGTGTAGACTTTT
The DNA here is from genome assembly GCA_025802335.1 of Pinguicula primuliflora. NCBI lineage: Eukaryota > Viridiplantae > Streptophyta > Magnoliopsida > Lamiales > Lentibulariaceae > Pinguicula > Pinguicula primuliflora. The sequence continues at coordinate 1,845 of JAOYMZ010075675.1, read as the reverse complement.
TAGATAAAATCAAACACGACATTGGCGCAAATATGGCCTTCACAGTTTTTATTACACTTCTGAAATAGGTTACCAGTTATAAGTTTCTGTATCATAAGCTTATAGCTCTCTGGCAGCCGAAAGGAAACATTCGCATCCTAGATATTGAGTACAGATATTATCTGGTTAAGATAGATCTGGAAGAGGATTACCTGAATGCGCTGCTTGGTGGTCCATATTCGATTGTGGGTCACAATCTTAGTATTCATCCATGGCACCCTGAATTTGATACACACTCCGACCATCTCGACTCTATTGCTTCCTGGGTTCGTTTACCAGGTCTGCCACCATAGTATTTTCAGTATTACCTGTTACGAGAGATCTCTAGGCCAATAGGTTCTTACCTTAAGGCAGATTCGCATACGATTCAGCAGTCTGTGGCCTCTTTGCTCGTCTAGCACTCCGCCTAGACCTAACCAACCCGCTAGTTCCCAGTGTTACTATTTAGGAAGTTGACTACAAGGTGCGCTATGCAGATCTTAACTTGGTGTGTGTCCGTTGTAGCAGATATGGCCATTTGGCAGCTGAAAATTGTTAACAGACGGCTGCCAACACTGCTACTGAGCCTAATATGGTGATACACCCAAATCCTGGCACTGCCTCGCCTGCTTCTAGGGAAACCTCGACTTCACCAATGATCGCCGAGATCAGGGGCTCGAATGCCACGTTCACCGAAATTGTTGTGCCGCCTCTCGAGATGACTTGGCTTATAGTTCATAAACTTAGACGTTACACAAGGAAGGCAGAAACACCTTCGGCCACCGAAGGTAATAAAAATTCGTCCCATTTTACTTCTAACTCACTTTGATGTCTTAATTGGTTTAACCGATGAGCCTGATGAGCCTTCTATTCCATAGCCCATGCCTGCAGTCCCGTTTACTTCTATTAGGGGTCAATATGCGGCAAGTTCAAGTGTGTTCCAAGATGCTCCGCCCTAGTCTTCTTCTCATTCTTAGCGGGCCCAGCCTCCAAAGCAGAAGTTCAAAGGCAAGAAGATTGTTTCAGAAAAATTCCTTTATGCTGCTGCAGGCCTTCCAACCAAGCGGAAGCATCTAAATGAACTTGTGACTAGAGTGCCCAGTTTTGCTTGGACGCAAAAGTCCGCTACCTGAGCCCCTGGATGCTAGCAAATTTGGTGTTCACACTACTACTGAGTCTCGCAATGATTTCCATGATTCTATTCCAGAGATTAGACCTGGTCATCCTCATCAAACGAGTCCTGGTGATGATCCCAAACATACTGCAGTTATTCTATCGCATCCACTAGAAACTTTCTCATAGGAAGGCGCTGAGTTACATACTTTCCAGTGTGTTGTTTTCTTTAGGGGCGGTAACTCTAAAGATTTCCATGTGTCGAGGCCTGAGTCCTTTCTTCACGTACCGGACCCCCTATTATTATTACTGACATTCCTCCAGATGATCAGATGGACGAGGGGTCACCACTCCAAGGGGCGCTAGTTGGCACACATGGTCATTTGGTTAGTGACTGTGAAGATCACCTTATGAATGAAGATGCTTTTCCGACTGAGCAGGACAAAGTATGACTCCCCTGTCCTCCATCTTCTGTATCTCCTCAATAAACAGGCACTCCAGGTTTCAGTCTTACCCACTAAATAGTTTTTATGGATTGGACTACTATCCTGGAATGTGCAAGGTATCAATAATCCTAAGACACAGAGTGCGCTTTGCACTCTTCTTTCAACTTATTTTGTTTCTCTGATGGTCATCCTGGAACCCCGTGTGAGTGGCATTGAAGCTGATCAGATTATTCATGGTCTGGGCATGGGTTTTAGCAATTCATTTCGA
>JAOYMZ010075664.1:0-11837 GCA_025802335.1 Pinguicula primuliflora | reverse complement strand
GGCATTTGGATTCCGAATTCCGAAATACAGTGCATTCCGAATTCCGAAATTCTGAATTCCGAAATTTTAAATTGTGATCGATTTCCGAATTTTTCTTCCGATTCGGCTTCCAAAATAATTTAGGAAAGGATTCCGAATTCTTCCGAATTCCGAATTTTTCTTCTGAATGCCCACCCCTAAGTGTGTGTCATGCTCAAAACATAAAAGGTGCATTGTGCGTGCAAATGTAATATAAATGACATAAGAGTAGGGATAGAAGTACTCCCTCTTCGGATCTTGATTCAGGCTTGTTAATGGGCTGGATCATGAGCACACTCTCAACAATGGGTAACCTCATTCAAAACCAACGAATAATTTTAAAGCTGCGAAGGAAGACTCCTTTATTTTTGGCATAGGTTCTTGGCTGCAAGTTCCCCCAGCATGTTTGGAAGGGTGCTCCTTACCGATTTTTTCTACAGTGTACATAACATAGTTTTTATTAATAAAAATTTTGCTTAACCACCCCCCCAAAAAAAAATACGGACCGATTTTAATTGGAAAAAAAAACAATTTCGCTACATTTGCATGTGACAAAATCGTAGTGGATCCTTCAATGCCGACAATGCTGACCAAAGACTTCAAACACTCTCCTTAATTACAAGTTGCTTGTATAGACAATAGCAATACACATAAAAGAGTTTGAAGACTTTCTCAAAGTCAACTGACTGCTTGTGTATATATAACTTTGTTAAAGATGTATAATTTGTCCTAACGAGTTGAAGTTGAGATTCAGAAATCTTTACATCATTTAAACCAAATGGGCAACGCGGCGGTTGTACCATGTATCTGCCCGGCGGCAGCATCCGCCGTGAAGGTGATATCCTACGGCGGCCAGACCACGATTCTCAATGGTAAGCACTTGGCCGGCGAGTTGATGTTCAAATTTCCGGACAGCATGGTATGCCACGCCAACTCTTTCTTCATCGGCCACCCGGTACCGGCGTTAGCCATCGAGGACGAACTCATAACCGGACAAACGTACTTCCTCCTACCCATAAACTGCTTCAAGCAAGCCATGCTCTCGGTTTCCACTCTCGCCGCCCTCGCTTCCGGAAGGAGCAAGGACCGTCTCACCGGCCCGATCCGTCTCCCGGATCGACCGTTTGAGTACAGGAAGGGATCTGACGGCAGGGTCTCCATCAAGGTTTCACCGGAGTACATCGCGAATTTGATCACGAGGGATTGTCCGGGGGTTGTCAGTGGTGACGGAGGAGATGGCGGCGGACGGGGAAGCCCCCTATGTAGCACGCCGGAGCTGCGGACACATTATGATAATCTTGTGGGGTGTAGGGATAGGGATCAGATGTGGTCGCCGAAGTTGGAGACGATTTGTGAGGATAATAATAGGTTTAGGTTTTCGCCATCTAGATTGATCGGGTGGGAGAGCAAGAAATAGGATATTTGTTTTTAGGTTTTTGAGAAGATGCAGTTAGGGTTCATATGTAGCAATTTGTATCTTTGGAAATTTTGAGATGTGTAAATACAGATTTGGAGACATGCGATGGAATGGAATGGAATGGAATGTCAGAATTAGATTCCAAGAAACTTACACATAATCCTTTTCTTCTCCTCCATGTTTTATTTTGTCGGTAGGGATCTTGTACCCATCTATTTCTACTTCGGTATGATATTCTCCACTATAATGGGGTTTTTTTTGTTAACAAAATTTTCATTAACACAGAAAATTCAAATATAATTACAACTCCCATGCCGAGCCAATGTTTTAAAATCATGGTCTTAGGATTGGGTTTCACCAAGCACTTGATCAGGTGGTAATTATATGAACTCATGACAAAGAGGTCTCAAGTTCAAACCCCAACAAAAGCGTTTGGCGACTTAATCTATTTAAGCCTTTGGGCTGGATGCATGCTATTAGGAAAGGTAATATGTAATTAAAGAAAAGATAAGTATAAATCTTTTCCTTAATAGAGTCTCGTGATATAAGGGAAGTGGTGAACGTGTATAAATGTAACAAATCATAGTGGAAGAGAAACAAGAAAGAAGAAGGATCAAAGCAAATTCTCCCGTGGAGTAGGGATTCACCCGAACCACGTAAATCTTGTGTCTCCTTCATACAAATCAACACATTCGTACAAATCACACATGGTATCGGAGCAGGTTATGCTCGTAATCTACACATAAGTAGATCCCCGGCGAGAAACGACTGTGAAAGATGAGCAACAAAATTGGCGAATTGGCCATGACTCAACCGGAGATACAAAATCTCCTCACCCAGAAGTTTGAAGAATTCTTGAGGTCTCAGAAAGATGCCTCCAAACCGAAAGAGGAGGAGGATGCATAAGCCATCATCAACAAAAAGTTAGACGATAACAATTACATCCTGTGGGCTAGGATGATTGAATTGGCAATTATCGGCAAGGGTCGCGTGGAATATATAACTGGCAATGCCAAGGAACTGGCCAGAGATGATCCCGAGTACCTCTCATGGCGACAGAAAGATACTCTAGTCTTTCAATGGATCACAAAGTCCATTGATCGGAAATTGATCACACAGTTCATATATTATCCGAACTCATATGAACTGTGGAAGGTTCTTGCTAGAACCTTCAACACCGGAGAGGATAGTCTCCAGATCTTTGATATGGTAACAAAAGCAGACAGGATTGTACAGGGGTCGCTGTAGTTGGAAGATTATTATTCCTAGAGCAACTCCCTGTGGACCGAGATCGACAAAAGATGCCTGAATCCTATGGAGTGCGTAAGAGACATCGAAAAATATAACACACTACAGAATGAGCATCGGTTTTTCAAGTTTCTGGTAGGATTAAACCTGAGTTCGACGCAATAACACGATACATACTCAAGGAATTCCGGCTGCCCTTAGTTAATGTTGCATATGCAACAATTCATTGGGAAGCAACGAGGAGTCAGATCATGAAATCCTCATCTATCGATGTTGCCAATGGAACGAATCAGTCATCGCCGGGCAAAATTGGGATAGGTCCAACGCTATACGGATCAGAACAACCTCGGACCACACAAATCGGTGCGACCGTCGGGACGGTGCATCCATGGGAGCGGCGGTCAAACAATGCCGGAAATACTAGCGGGTCATCACCCTGTCGTCCATTATGTGAACACTATCAAATCTACGATCACTGGAAATGAGAGTGCTGGAAAATACAGAATTATCAGTGGCCAAATCATGGTGGATGAAGAGGCGGCCAATCCGATTACGGATGATGAGGTGGCTGTGTCGCCGTATCTGACGGTGGCCATCATCCCAGATATGACAATCGTCCAGACGGGATCGCTGGAGCAGCTGGAATGACGAATCTGGGGATCCGAATTGATGAGATCGAGACCCAAATGTACAGTGAACCGGTTCCCACGACCCGTGGAAACAACGACCCACATATTTATAAAGGGGGGGGGGGTAAATGTGGGAAAAGACCGAAATACACCCCTCCACCTTTTGCCAAATTTTTTCCAGAAGGTTGTTTTGGTAATTCTGCAGGTTTATGTGATAACGGGCCGATTCAGGGAGGAGAAAGTGAAATTGGGCCGTGCGAATTTATTTCTTCAAGCCCAGATTGTTTGAATTTGGATGAAACTAATTTTTCTGCAGCCCATATAGTAAAGAATTTGAGTTCCAGGAAGAAGACGAAATAGATTTTCGATTGCGGAGCCATCGACGTTATTACTCATGATGTTCAGGATACTATGGAAATGGAAAAAACTCCAAAGAAGGTGGTCCAGACTGCAAATGGGGTGTATGTACTCGTAAAAGGCGCCGGGAAAATTGAGATATCTCCCTCAATTAAATTGTCCAAATATTTATATGTGTCATCGTTGTCATGTAAATTGTTATCTATTAGTCATATCTCTCGAGAGTTAAACTATGTGGTGATGATGTTGCCGACTTTCTGTATTTTACATGATATTCATTCGAAGAAAATCATTGAGCATGGTACTGAACGGAATGACTTATACTATGTTGATGAAGTGACTTCTGAGGGAAGTACACTTCTGACTCGTGAGACTCCTGACCATCAAAGTTGGTTGTGGCATCGTCGTCTGGGTCATCCATCTCACTCCTATCTCCGAAAATTATTTCCTAAACTTTCTAGCATTCCTTTTAATTGCGAGACTTGTGTTTTGGCTAAGAGCCATAGACATCCATTTTTATCTACTCATACTCGTTCATCTAAAATATTTTCTTTAGTACACTCTGACGTTTGGGAATCAACACCTGTTATTGGGGGACAAGGGTTAAGATATCTTATTCTCTTTATTGATGATTGCTCTCGCATGACCTGGGTTTACTTTATGAAACACAAATCTAAAGCTTTCAAAAAATTTGTCCATATTTCAAAATTCACCCAGTTTTAAACCAAAATCCAAAATCTTCGGTCTGACAATGGGGGTGAATATGTCAATAGTCAGATGGAAAATTTTTGCACTGAAAATGACCTGATCCACCAACCTTCTTGCCCTTATTCTCCTCAACAAAATGGGGTGGCCGAAAGGAAAAATTGATTTCTTTTGAATATAACTCGGGTCCTTATGATTGAGTCTCGGGTCTCATCTAGTTTTTGGCCTGGGGCAGTGGCCACTGCATTGTACTTGGCAAATTGCTTGCCTACACAGATCCTGAAATTCAGGACTCCCATTCAGACACTTTTGGATTTCACTCAAATTCCCCCATTTATGTCATTAACTCCACAAGTTTTCAAGTGCACGATCTATGTTCATATCCCTACTGTAAATCGTTCGAAGTTTGATGCGTGTGTAGAGAAATATGTGTTTGTGAGATATGTGGTATCCCAGAAAGTATATAGGTGGTATAATCCTCGATCAGGTCATTTGCTCACAACCATGGACTGTAATTTTGTGGAGATCGAGTATTTCTATGTGTCCCTATCTAAATCACCGAGTTAGGGGGAGACTGGTGAGTTCGGCTCACTTGATTGGCTAGCTTCCTTCTCGCCGCCACAGTCGACACATACGCCTCACCCACCTAGCCCAGATCCATCTCATGGTGATCCGACACCTATGGTGTCTCATGTACCTCACGAACCAGTCACTTCATCTTCTCTACCGACATCCAGTCGTGTGCCTCATGCACAAGAGCTATCTCATGAGTCCAGAAGGCCATCCATACCAGACCACGACATTGATAGAGTGGAGCCAAACAAAGAAGAGCCACCTCAGTTTTTTCATCACTGGATGCCCAGGTAAGTACTGTTTCCCCTGAGATTGTTTCGTTAGATCCTGTGACTGACCATGATGCAGGATGGAGCCCTGTTACTCCGTGATACACTCTTCCTCAATGAGCTACCCGGGGTATGAAGCCAAAGAAATATACTCCAGAGCATGATTCAAGATCCCAGAGATACCTTGTGGCTGATCTGGTCAGGGAGAGCCTATCTGAGTCTGCACCAGCCTTCACTACTATGATATATACTGATGATGTGCCCAGGAGTGAAAATGAAGCTATGGAAAGTCCTGAGTGGAAAGCAGCGATGAAAGATGAGATGAGAGCCCTAGAGAAGAACTGTACCTGGGAAAAATATCAATTACCTTCAGGGAAGAGACCTGTAGGATGCAAGTGGGTAATAACCGTAAAATGAAAAGCAGATGGATCCATTGAGAGATACAAAGCCTGACTCTTAGCCAAGGACTACACACAGACCTATGAGATCGATTATTCATAGACGTTCTCTCCTGTTGCTAAGGTGGACACGATCAGGATTCTGTTTTCGATAGTTGCAAACCTTGATTGGACTCTACATCAATTTGATGTAAAGAATGTTTTCTTACATGGAGATCTGACAGAGGAAGTGTATATGGATGGACCACCAGGGTTTTGAGTGATTTTCATCTCGGAGAAGTATGGAGATTGAGGAAAGCCCTCTATGAATTGAAGCAGTCACCTAGAGCATGGTTTGGGAGATTTATTATGGCTATACTGAAGTATGGATACACTCAAAGTAACTCAGATCATACACTATTCTTGAAATGGAGGAGTCAGGGAATTACATGTCTGATTATTTATGTTGATGACATGGTTATCACGGGGGATGGTACTGATGAAATTCAAGTCTTGAGGAAGAACCTATTTAGGGAGTTCGAAATGAAAGACCTAGGGATGCTAAAATACATTCTTGGAATTGAGGTGTCGAGATCGAAGTACGGGATCTATATTGCCAAGTAGAAATACATTCTAGATTTGCTAGCAGAGACTGGTCTACTTAACAGTAAGCCCGTCGACACTCCTATGGTCTTGAATCATGGATTGAGGATTGTGGAAGGAGCTGAGGAAGCAGATAGGAGCCGATACACACACTTGGTTGGGAAGTTGATCTATCTAGCACACACTCGATCGGACATTGCCTATGCTGTAGGAATTGTGAGCCAGTTTATGCACAAACCTCACAGAGGTCATATGGATGCAGCACTCAGGATACTGAGATACCTGAAAGGGACACCTGATACGGGGATACTCTTTCAGAGACATGGACACTTCAAGATTGAAGTCTATACTGATGCAGACTGGGCGAGTAACCTGATTGACCGTCGGTATACTTCTGGGTATTTCACTTTAGTTGGTGGAAACCTTGTGACTTGGAGAAGCAAAAAGCAGAAGTTGCAGCATTATCGAGTTCAGAAGTCGAATTTTGGGGAGTAGCTCGAGGACTGGCCGAGATTTTATGGATAAAGAAATCGATGACAGAGTTGAGTTTTTCACCCTGTGAAGCAACGCCCTTGATGTGTGATAATAGGACAACTATTCATATTTCACAAAATCCAGTGCAGCACGACAGGACGAATAATGTTGAGATAGATCAACACTTTATCAAGGAGAAGCTTGAAAATGGGATTGTTACACATCCCTTTGTGAGGTCTGAAGACTAACCGGCAAACATCCTTACAAAAGCAGTGAATGGAAGGGTGTTTCATGACGCGTCATGCAAATTAGGTGTTGGACATCCCACACCGAACTTGAAGAGAAGTGTTAGGAAAGGTAATATGTAATTAAGAAAAAGATAAGTATAAATCTTTTCCTTAATAGAGTCCCATGATATTAGGGAAGTGGTGAACGTGTATAAATGTATCAAATCATAGTGGAAGAAAAACAAGAAAGAAGAAGGATCAAAGCAGATTCTTCCGTGGAGCAGTGATTCACCCGAACCACGTAAATCTTGCATCTCCTTCATACAAATCAACACATTCATACAAATCACACACAAGTCCCCTGGATTAGTCGGGAGTGTAAAACCTCTTAGATATTGAGGAGGAGTGAGAGTATTTCTCTCATTTACCTACCTAAAAAAGGATCGGGTTTCATGACCACATCTAAACTGCCAACCTTGCTTCTTGGCCCAATAGGACTCTAACATAAAAAATAAAAAAACTACTGCCTCACAACGTATGCCAATCCTAACCTGCCACAAAAAATTCCATCATGTTGATGCAAAACCAGATTTATGAAGCTGCTCAAAAGATCAGATGCTTCACCCGTTTCCACTATAATGGTTTTGATTTAGGTTATCCCCAAACGGCATCATACAAATTGAATTCTAGGTTCAACCTTATAAATCAGGATCTTACGCACAGCTTTATTGTTAACAACCCATGCACAATTCTTGCATGTCACAATTTGTTTTCAGAATTGGCAATATTATTATAAAGTTTATGCATAGAAGATCAAAAGTCTCATATTCTGACGTGCGTACTATAATCCTGATGGAATGCCAACTTTGGTCATTAGTGCACCAGTTTCTTATTGGTGAGATCACGTCTAGTGGTGGTGACAGAATGTAGCCAAAATTGATTTTGTGTCTAATAATCTATGTTCGAGAAGGTGGCGCCTAAGCGCTGGGTGCTCCGCTCTGTCTGAATACTCACTTATGCCATTTATACAGGCACTTAGGCCGCCTAGGGACCACCCAAATTCCATCCAGTGCTCTCGGATACTGCTAATAATACACAAATAAATGAACCCAATTTATTTTTTAGGCTGTAGTATTATTCAATTCATGATCACATTAACAAGGGGAACCCGAGAATTTTCATACCCTGGGCGGGAATTTTTATTAAGTGGCAAACAATTTTTTTCCCAGGCTACCCCTGGACTTGACCAAAATGGACTCAGATTGGAGCCTCAGCCCGCTCCTATGTAGTTCCGCCTTGATCACATACACAAGTTGTTGGGATATTTGTCCCACACAGATTGAAAAAATAAAATTAAACCAACTTATAAGAAATGTGGTGCTATAATCCATTACCTTGGCTCAAAATTTTAATGAGAATAACTCACATCTTATTTATAAGTTAGTCCAAACTTACATCGAGCATAAGGGTTATAAACGACATTGGGCATTCTCTAGCAGACATTTCTCAATTTGCCAAGCTGCCTTCTCCCAATTTGCCTGGCGAACATCAACAGATATTGAAGCTGGGTTTAGGGCTGATTCCAAACGCAACTCATGTTATCAGAAGCTCTAGGAGATGGTCACCGCAGCCAGCAGGATTTTGTAAGATTAACATTGGTTCTGTATATTCTATAAACACTGGTATTGCAGGTGGTGGAATGCTGATGAGATCACACGAAGGAAAGCTAATAACCGCAAAGGCTTGGTCGCTGCAAAGCTCATCGCACATACAAGCAGGAGTTGATGCAGTTATCCTTTCTCTCAAGTTTCTATCCACTCTCCCAGCAGTAGAAAGGAACAAATGGATTCAAGAGATCTCATTGGTCGAATTCAAGTGAAGCATAATGGATCACCTCACATGCAGTTTGATCATAAAGAGGTAGGCCACAACAATCAATACACTTCTGGCTGAATTACACTGTGTAGCACCATAGATTTGCAGAAAGGAGGAGAACAAAGCAGCCATAGAACTGGCAAAGTGGGGTGCACTGCAAGGAGATAATAGTTTCAACATGTCCAATCTCCCTGCAATCGTGGCTGATCAGATTACAAAAGAGGGAATACATCAGTACAACTCACCCCTACACACACAAGGTCCTCAACAGAATCATATACAAGGTACAAACACTCATGTTTCATAAATTCCTCTGCTTCTTCTCATTTTTTGCAGGAGATAAACTACAACTGACAAGCTTCCATAGTGTTTTACTCTTCTCCGGGGTTAGGATGTGTTTAGCGTGGACTTATAAGTACCCTTATCAGTCAATTCTGCCTTATAAGTCAGTTTGACAAAATAGGTCTGTTACGTGGACGTCCACCTTCTGACTTATAAGGTGATTGATTTGAAAATGCATTTTTTCAACCTGATTTAAAAATAAGGTGACTTATAAGTCTTTCATTCCAATTTTGCCCTTTAATTTATATACATACATCTCTACTATTATTTTCATTGTTCTAAACTTTATTATTAATATTTAAAATAATAACTATTTATTTAAACAATAAATTAGAATTATTAAAGCTAAAAGTATTTTTGTTATTTAATAATACTTTTGACATAAAATATTATTAAAAAATACAATAACAATATAAAATAATGTCTTTTATGTCATTTTACGCAAATCAGTCATCTTATAAGGTAAATTTACGAAACAAATCTAATCAAATCAGTCACCTCATCAGTCCACCTTATCAATCGTCTCATCAGTCACCTTATCAGTCTCTAGTCACCTTATCAGTCATGAGTCAAATTATCAGTCAGATTTGCTAAACACAACCTTAGTCTTAGTTATAGGATTTTTGAGAAGAACTCAAGATGTATGTTGGTCTTGGTGGCCCCTAGGGCATCTAGCATTCAATTCATAAATTTTTGTACGAACATTGTGAGCTTATTAACAGCTCTACCATTATCAACACGTAACCTTCCTCCGTCGGGTTTTATTTAAAAATAAAGTCCACACTGGCACATTTTTTTAATAAATTGGTCCACAAAATCTTCTTTATAAATTGGGCTTTATGAAAGTTTATTTGTCTGCTCGAACTCTCCGGGCCCAGTCCCTTGACATGAAAGACCATGTAACGATTGATTCTGCACACCGGATTCTTATCAGCCCAAGTGTATATTAGGCCCAATTAAAATTGGAATTTATATTGCGATAAATTTCTTGAGCCCTAAATTGATTTTGCAATAAATTTGTAAATCTATAATCCCAGGTACTTGCAATGTAAATACGAAATAAACAACTTATTTACCATAAAAATATGAGATTTGTAATGACAAAGAAGTTGAATAATATTAAAATTAGAAGGCAAATTTTTACAAATATCAAGCCAATATTTTTTAAAAGCATCTGGCTACATGGCCTGCAGGCTGGACCGAAAAATACTATAGGTACCTCCACCTGCAGCACCCCCATCGCACCACCTTCTCCGTTTGGCCAAAATATGGACGATTTTCCACAAATTTAGACTTGAGTTTATAGTATTTAGCCCTTGAGTTTATAGGATTTAGCCCTTGGGTTGATATTTAGCTTTTGGGTTTATAACATTTAAATAGAGTTTTAGTTTTAGAAGCCGCCGTAATATGTCGATATTTAGGCTTAACGGGGAGGGGGTGTGAGGGGGTGACTGCAGGGAGGTGCGCCATAGACATTCTCCGCTGGACCAGCCTGCTGGCCATTTTTGTTATTTTTTTATTTCAAAACTTTTGGTTTTTGGTGGGTTTCGAACCCACTCTCTTTTCCACCTCAATCATTTTTCCAACCTTCATTCACCACTAGGCCACTGCATGTTTTAATCTTATTGGTATCATGAGTCCAGTTCTTATCGACAGTTTTATTGTGGTCAGTTTTCTCCATCCGTGTACAATTTTTTCGTAGCACTATCCATTTTCGAAATTGGTCGTACCATTGAAAAGTTTATATATTGTAGATGAAAATCCCCATGCTTTGGCCCGGTTTTCGGCGATTTCTAAAACCCTATTTAGGACTACTTAACTCAAGGGAATTTATAACCCTCCGTTAAACGGTGATAACGTCGTCGGAATATCACCAAAACTTAAATATATATAATTCTATGAATGACTTTTCTAATAGTACAACCAATTCTATACAAAAGGGACTGTGCAAAAGAACCTGATCTATAAATAGTTCCTTAAACCACATGATATTTGATTAAACTACCTCTTTTTGAGGATGGGATAGTGTGCTTGAAATTTTCTTTTTGGGGGTGAATAATAGTTCGGATAAATAGTGGTGATTTTACAGCAAAAGTTTAGGATTGTGATGAACAAAGATATATCTAATGTACCTACCAAAAAAAAAAAATATCTAATGTAACCCAGGAGATATATCTAATGTAACTCATCAAAAACAAAGATATCTAATGTACACCTCTTTCAGAAAAAGCTGTGATGAACAATCAATCCACTACTGCTGCTAATTTTACACACAACAAACACCTCTGATCTTAGAGTTGTGGCTAAACAAAATTCACACTCAAACTGGCTGCACAGTATCCACAAATCAACGGATGAAACAATGAACACTTCTCCTTCCCCCATTCGAATGCAAACTGGAAGAAAATTCCAATGGCGGCCCAAAAGCCTCCCAAACTATCAAAGAATAGGGAAGACATCAAGAAAACTACTAGGTGTATCTATCTGCAAGACTATGTTGTATGAACGCCATCGTCCCTGCTGTTGAATGAACATCTCCCGTGCAGTCTCCCTTTGAACTGCCTGATTTTGGCCTCGACTCTTGCCGTGAATCCGACCTTTGTCGTCTCACGTGCCTTTCCACGTTCCCGCCTCCACATATGGCGATCGAGGATGTCTCTCTTGTAGTACTTGATCTCTTGGATCACGTGATGATCCATGGGATTGAAGGATCTTTGAAACGA
>JAOYMZ010075653.1:0-11837 GCA_025802335.1 Pinguicula primuliflora | reverse complement strand
AATAACAAATACATCAAAAGGGATGGTCATAACTTCTGCCATCATGCACATCTGGAGGGGTTGTTTCTTCCGACTTTGTTTTTTGTTGCTTCCCTCATCTTGCTCGTTCAGACATCTTTCTTTGGGAGCAACGTCTTTGTCGTACGACAAGGTTTTGCGTAAGTGTAAATGGTGGCACTGGAATCTCAATCTGTGGCCCTCGTAGATAGAATGGTTTTCATACATCATCATCAATTCCAAAATTGTCATTTCTGAAAGCAGTAATCAAAGGGGTCCTGATGGTATCTACGGCAAACCTACATGTGAAATTTATGAGTACTACATTTATTTCTAGATTTTCAGTGTATTGAATGATATACAAACTCGTATTGCATGCGAGCAATAAATGTTAAATCATGACCACTTCCCACAAGAGCATCTACAAGAGCCTAGTACCATGTGTTGGTCCTCGTGTGAGCCCCATGTCTTAACCTGAGCAACGTAATTTGTAGGTGCGTCTACGTTTTCATAAGGTATGATGGCATGCATCCGTGCATGATTCATACCCCTCTTATAAAATGCTTTCGCCTTGTCACTTTAAGCATCAAGCGTTGAGTTCATCCTCACGCAGTCCATCTGTCATGCTTTGAAATAATGATACAACTTTCTTGTGTTTGAGCAATGAAAGAGGTGATGGGAAGCCTGCGTGCCCCCTTCAAGACTCTATTAAAGTACCCAACCTGATTCGTTGTCATGATACCAGAAAGCGACCCATGATCATAAGTGAGTGTCCACTTAACCAATCAATATTAGCAAGATATTTATATGCAGCAGGGTTCCTTGCACGAATCAGGTTCATCTGGTCGTGGAATTAAATTTTGCTCGATCGTGCAAGTTAAAATTGAAACAGATATGCCTTAGGCAGTATCTGTTCACACCAATCTCCCCGTTGAATATCAGAGTTCTTTGAATTACCTTCAGACACCCTGTGTCTTTATCCGAAATGAGACAACTGGGTTGGTCTTTGGTTACATTCATGACCAATCTCTCAAAAAACCAAAAACACGCAGCCTCGCTCTCCTCGTCCACCAAAGTAATTGCAACCGACAAAATATGTCCACTAACATCCATTGTTACAACAACGAGCAATTTTTTATTGTATGGACAGTATAGATGCGTACGATCCATAGATAGGACCGGCCAAATATATTTATATCCTGCTATTCAGGGGCTAAAGGCCCATAACACATAGACCAATTCTTTTTCAGTGGAATTGGGAGTATACCTGAGAGCCCAATCAATAACATTATTTGGATTCCAATGCTGCAGGGCTGCGAAGTAGGAAGACAGATTTTTAATGGCAGGGGCCCAAGTTCCATGCACCATCTCCATTGCACATTGCAGTGCCCACCAAGTTTTCAAATATTTCACTTCAATTCCAAATTTCGCTTCTATCAAACATTCAACGCGTTGCACCGAAACTCTTGCAAAAACATGTTTACAATGTTAAACAAAATAGATTACAAAGTTCACACAATTTCCCAAATGTACTTACCTGAATTTTTGGTAATAAGCCCAACTATTTTTTTGACAATGACAGCCTTCGACAAGTTACCTATACTGGACGGACAATTGTGAGAAGATCCAATGTGAAAAATTTCTCACTTGCAACCAACTTTCAAGAAATGCACACTAAGAGTCCATGTGCATGACGTGGTTTTGACATGTTTGCACCGTAGTAGTCACCTCTTGGTAGAACTCTTTTATACCTTAAATTCTCTTTTTAAGTGCACTACATGATACTTTTGCACAGCATTCTGTAAATGTGCTTTATCCCGAAATAATTGGCTCATCTCTATTAGACCAATGTTGTCATCGTAATTCTTTCTGCTCAATGAAGGTGAAATATTTACTATATCAGCTTATTGAGGATAGGCATCTTGATGCCACTGGGTACCCAATACCGGGCCTAAATACATCTGATCCAACCTAGGATGTACAGGAACCGAGATTAGGACAGAACTTGGCCGCATTTCCTTGCCATTATCTTCACTATCGGGCTCTGAATAAATAACATTCACAGCTACTAGCCCCTCGGTATCAACCAGTGGATCTACAAATGGATCATCAACGGGAGAACTCCATCCTGGCATCCACCCGCCATCATAACTCATGTGATGTTGAAAATTGCCTCCCTGGTAAAATTGGGGCGTGTGTTGATAATCTTTTACCGGCGTCAAATTTAGATCTCACGGCCACATATTAAAACAATCATTTATTTGTTGGGACGAACCTCTACCATCTCCTCTATAACTCACAATATGAAAACACAAATTTACAATAAATATGATAATCAAATAAAGAAAAATTATTATAATAACTAGAGATCTCCCCAAAGAAGAATACTTACTGTATTCTTTGCGCTGCTTGGACTCGTTTACTCTGTGTTTTGGTGTGCAGAATAGGGGGAATTTGGGGGTCATTTATAAGCCATGAACTGCCCTACAAAAGGGCGGTGCTACACGTCTACCGGGTTTTCGGTGAACTCGGTAGATTCGTAAATTGCACAGGTCTATGGAAGACCTGTGCAGTATACACCGGTCTACGGAAGACCAATCTTTTCGAATGATGCAGATTAATCGTGCTTAATGACACTGGCCTTCCAGAGAGCAGTGCGGATTGCTACCGCTTTCCTGAAGGCCAGTGCTGGAATCAGGACAAAAGATTAACAGATGCAAGAGTAATTTTTTGTCACATGCAAGACTAGTAGAGACCAGATACGAGCTATTGAATTTTGGACTGGTTTGACGAATGCTGCACTGGCTCGCACATACTTAGGGATTCCATTGTACACTGGATGAAAACTATAAGTCTTTTTGGCTCTATATACTTGAAGGTTAAAGCTAAGCTTGAAAACTGGAGGTTGATGTATTTTTCCATAGGAGGGCGATTAATTCTCATTCGACATTTGTTATCAAGCCTTCCTATTTACCAATTCATGTCTTTGCAGCCTAGTCAAGTGATTATAAAGAAGATGGAATACCTGTTTGCTCAGTTTTTCTGGGAATGGACGAGGGGAGGCAGAAAAAACACTAGATTTCATGGAGAAAAATTTGCCTTCCGCTGAATGAGGGGGGACTGGGAGTCAAGAGTTTGAAGGATATGTGTTTAGCAACTACAATGAAGCTATGGTGGCAACTTCAAATAGAAGACTCTCCTCTAGCAATTTCCATGAAGCAAAAGTACTATGCAAACTTTAATCCTTGCACGGCTAAAGCAGATAATAAAGTTCACATATCTGGAAACGACTAATTGCAGCAAGACCGATCATGGTAGCACATACCTACTGGATGGTGGGAGATGGAAACAAGATTAACTTTTTGTGGGATAAATGGACCCCTTCAGGTCCTATTGGGAGTTTAGTTAACTCAGGTGCAATTACTGGTGCAATGGTGCAAGAGTTCAGAGCCAACCATCAGTGTGGAATAGGAAAATTAGACTTGCCGGCAGAACTCATGGAGGATATACAAAGAACTTTGAATTTTCTGAGCAAAGACAAAAGCATTTGGGAACCATCAATAGACGGGAATTTCAGCTTTAAAGCAGCCTGGAACCAAATACGGAACAGGGCTCCAACCAGCAGAAATTACAAGCACATATGGTATCAGTTTATTCCATTAAAACTGAGTATACTAATGTGGAGAATATTGGTGAATGCAGTTCCAGTAGATGAGAGGATTAATCAAACGGGCGTGCCTGTTGTCTCAAGATGTTATTGCTGTTCAAATCATCCCAAGGAGGAATCAGTGGATCATTTATTCTCACAGGGGGAAATAGCACGAACGGTTTGGGATTACTTTGATGAATATTGTGATGTGCCTCTATCTCTGGTTCCATTAAAAATGAGGTTGGATACATGGATTAACTTGAATGGAAGCAAACTTATACGACTTCTTCGCCAGATTACTCCTGTATGCATATGTTGGTCGATATGGACATCCAGATGCAATGCAATCTTCCAAAAGAAGCCATGGCTGGGAAGAGGGTGATTGAATATACTCTGAAACCAATAAGGGAAATTATGGCAAGAATGACTATGAAAAGCAAGTTGCAACCTTCACATATTAAGATCGTCCAAACGCTTGGACTAATTTTGCAATCTGCATTAAGCAGACCACTGGAGATTTCGGATAAAACATGCGATCGGAGGGATGGTTTCATTAGACTGCACACAACTTGTTTTAAGGATCCTGACTCTGTACTAGTAGGAGTTGGGGATGCAATTCATAACCAGGTGGGTGAGTTCATTACATGTTTTTCTTATCAGACAAACTACACTGAGGACAGCAGGCTAAAAGCTATATATGATGGGATTCAAATATGCACAATCAGAGGTTTTGATAGAGTTCGTGTGGGATGATCAGTCAAGAAATCAAATTTCTAAGTAGGGGCAATGGTATGGGTGCCCATGGAGGTCATTTTTTACATACTCCAAGATCAGAGCCTTAATCACTAACAAGCTGGGGTATGAATTCACCGAAAGAAAAGAGGAAAACTTAGACGAGATGATTGAACTGCTGCTATATTGCTTAGTGTTCTTGAACATTTTACAATGTAATATAGACTCGTTTCTACTCTATAGATGGTATGATTGACCTACTACATTTACATACAATCTTTCCATGTTTGTGTGCATTATAGAATTGACTGAATCTCCATTGATTTAGGTTCCATGATTTCCTCCTTGATTGTACTGCTTGCCTTATCTTCAATACTTTCCTTAACACTTCCCCTCAAGCTGACAGGTAGGTCACGAACTGTTAGTTTGTCTTGCAGCTCCAGAAAATGAGAGGTGCCCAACCTTTTAGTAAAGATGCCTGCAACCTGTTCTTTAGTGGGAATGTACTTAAGTTGAATGTCCTTATTCTGTACTTTCTCGCGAACAAAGTGATAGTCAACTTCTATATGCTTGGTTCGAGCATGAAAGACCGGGTTCGAGGCTAAAGACATGGCACCCAAGTTGTCACACCAAATCACCGGAGGATGAGGCAGAACTATGTGTAGGTCTTTTAGCATCATTCGAGTCCAATACAAATTAGTCATCGTATGAGGTAGGGATCGATACTCAACTTCGGTACTCGATCGGGCTATCACATTCTGCCTCTTTGCTGTCCAAGATATCAGATTGGTCCCCAAGTAGATGCCAAAATTGGAAGTAGACCGACGATCTTGTCAATCCCCTGCCCAATCAGCATCACAAAATGCTTCAAGTGTAAGAGTAGGTGACGCTGTTTTGGTAAATAGAAGTCCATGGCTGATGGACCCCTTGAGATAACAAAGAATGCGCTTGACCGCCTGCCAGTGACAGGAAAGAGGCTGTTGGAGATATTGACATAGCTGATTAACTTGAAAGGCAATTTATGGTCGAGTGAGTGTGTAATATTGAAGTGCTCCGACCGTACTCCGATAAACAGTGGTCTCTGCAGATGAGAGCGAATCTCTTGTCAAATCCATGGCTCGAGTGTCTGTGGATGAGGGCGACCGTATAGGCTTAGCTCCTAGCATTTTGGTTCTCTCCAGTAGCTCATTAATGTATTTGTTCTGCCGAATATGAAGTCCAGTGGTGTCTCTAATCGCATGCATTCCCAAGAAGTAGCTGAGTTCCCCCACATCACGATGTTTAAACAAAGCTTGAAGATATATGACTAGCTCATCGATCAAATGCTCGTGAGTACTAGTAATTAATATATCATCCACATATACAAGAATATAGACGTGAGCATCAGACTTATGATATGTGAATAAGGATGTATCCAGCTGGGAGCACTGAAAACCATATGAAATGAGACTGTTGGACAACTGGACATACCATGCACGTGGAGCCTGCCGAAGACCATAAAGTTCTTTATGCAAACGACACACATAATCAGGATGAGCAGCTGAGACAAAGCTGATGGGTTGCTCCATGTACACCTCCTCCACTAAAACACCGTTTAGGAAGGCATTGGAGACATCGAGTTGACGAACAGACCAACTGAACTGTATCGACAGACATAGCAGTCTGCGAATAATGGAGGGTTTAATAATTGGGTTGAATGTCTCCTCGTAGTCTAGACCATAGGTTTGTTCAAAACCACGTGCCACTAATCGAGCTTTATATCTCTCAATCGATCCATCTGACTTGGTTTTGATCTTGTAGACTCATTTGTTCCGAATAATGTTATGACTGGCAGGTCTGGGACAGAGAGACCAAGTGGATTTAGCAATCTATGCTTCATATTCCTCTTTCATAGCGACACATCATTCCAGAGATAACTTGGCAGCATCATGTGGAAGGTTCTCGAAGAATCTGCACACTGGTCAGAGCACATATAGGGTTCTTGGATGCAAAATACATATGAAAATCGAAAAAGGACTTAGGTTTGAGTGACCCAGTTTGACTCCGAGTAACAGGACTTGATGTGTTGTGAGGAATAATATGATGACTGAACTCAAGTGACAAGGGTGGAGAGAAGCCAGAACCTTCCACACCTAATATGTCACGCGGCAAATTTGGATCACCTAACTGCCCTAGACACGAGCCTAATCCCAAGTCAGTAGATGGGTCAAGGTCCGAAGACATACCACTTGTCGTCTTGGGATGAGACTCGGTCAGGGTGGTGAGGTCCTCCAGGCAAGTCTGACAAAAAGGATGATCGTGCACCATCCGTCAGTATTGGCACAGTAATAGATGGGTCAAGGCCGGACGACATACCACCAGCTATGATGGGGCTGATGAGTGACACACGGTCTGACACTAGAGATGATGAAGTTAAATGTGCAACATGTGTCGTCCAAGTATGGGTACCTGAAAGGAGTGGTACAACAGGTGCATCTATCAGTACTGGCACAGCAACAGGTGGGTCAACGGCATACCACCAGCTGTGATGGTACTGACAGAAGGCAAACAGTCTAACACTGTAGACGAGGATAAAGGTGCAATATGTGATGGTGAAACATGGATACCTGAGAAAGGTGACACAACAGATGCTGATGCTCCTCCAGATGCTATGCTAGGGGTTGCATCAGGAATACCCGAAAAGCTCTCCTCATCAAAGATGACGTTGCGGGATATGTAAACATGTTTAGTGATAGGTTCATTGCATTTATATCCTGTTGGATTCTATATCCCCAAAACACACTTTTTACAATGGTACATAAACTTCATTGTGTTGTATGGACGTAACAAAGGATAACATGCGCACCCGAAAACTCTAAACTGTGAATAATCAGGAATAGTACCGTAGAGAAGTGAAAATGGGCTATCATGCTGAAGAATGGGTGTAGGCAACCAATTAATGATGTAATTAGCTGTAAACATAGCATCGGGCCAAAAGGTGTGAGGCAAGTATCTTTAGACAGCAAGCATAAGCTCATGTCTGCTAGATGACGATGCTTAGGTTCTGCTACTCCATTATGTTGTGATGTGTGTGGACAAGATATGCGATGCAAGATGCAATGTTTGATCAAGAAAGATTTAAATGTTGTAGACACGTACTCACCACTACCATCACTTTGAATTTTTTTAATTTTTCTGGAAAATTGATTTTTAACTAGTGCTTTAAAATCAATAAAATACTTAAAAACATCAGATTTATGAATTAAAGGATATAGCCCTGAAAATCTCGAAAAATCATCAGTGAATACGACATAGTACCGAAAACCAGTACTTGATGACATTGAAGTAGTCCATACATCAGAATGAATCAAATCTAACGAAAAATGAGAGCAACGTTCAGACGAAGAAAATGACAATTGTTTATTTTTACCTAATTAACATGCTTCACAGAAAGGTAGACAACTAGAACCTGAGACAGGTAATTTATTAGTCTGAACTAAATGACTGACTATAGGAGCAACAGAGTGACCTAATCGTTCATGCCAGTTCTTAAATGATTCCTTCACACCAACCATGCTCGTCAAAGCACATTTAAGAGTAAGGTTGTTCGACAGGCCTATTCACAGTAGGTCCTTGGAGGAGTGTCTTCTCCGTTTTGTTGTCCTTCACCATATTACCATATTTAGTCTTCACAAAGAAGCAATTATTATCCCAATAAAAATTGTCTGGCATTTTCTGATTAAGGTGATCCGAAAATTTTGTTTTGCGGAACCATTTATTAATCTTCATTGGAGTGAACATTGCGTACTAGCTTCTTAGTCTTGGACAGAAAGTAATTTAGCAAAAGCATTTGGACAATGAAAAATATTTGAGAGAACGAGAGGACCAGACGAAGTGCGACAAGTTAATGAACCAGTGTGCTGAATTTTCAGAGATTCTCAATTACCTATAGCCACCCCGTTTCCCCCGGAATAATGTTCCTACACAGAAAGATTTGCCAAATCATTAGTAATATGATTGTTAACTCCAGAATCAGCAAACTACAATCCGTTATCAATAGCTGCATTAGATTGGGCTGCCATAGCCATGAGTTCGGCAGGTGGATGACGGCCTTGAAAGGTGTAGTCCATGCGATTGAAGCAATCGAGAGCAGTATGGCTCGTGTCTCCACAAATCTGGCAAGCAAATGGGTCGATTATGTTGGGCTCACTGTTGGACTGAAGTTGATTTGGGCCATAAGAGCTCGGCCCACTGAAATTTCTTACCATATTTATACTGTTTGTCGGCGGCCCAATTACTACAGGGGATGGGGATCCGGACTGAGGCATCGGCCCATACAGCTCACTCTGCTGACGAGGCCCAAAGGTATTCGATCGTGGCCTTTAGTTTTCCTCACTTTGTCTCCAGCTTCCGTCCCGGTTTCCTGCATATTCAACATTTTTCGGGAAATCGATGATAACCAGTCAAATTGGAGGTAAATCGGCCGGGATTGAAGCGCCCACGACCGAAATTGTGCCCGCCAAAGCATCCGCCATTCGTAAATCTGCCTCTACCACCACGATATGAACCTCGATTCTGCATTCTAAACAACTGTGAAGGGTCTCCGAATTCTGTAGTGTCCTTTGACGACCAAAGCACAATAGCGTCCGTATCTGGTGTAGCAGGGACATTAACCAGAGCTTCGTATGTCATTAATTCGCCCTCAAAGTCGTCCGAAGTGAATTGGGTAAGGCAGCGAGCAAAGGAGATGTGGAGGACGGCATCTGGAACGCGGTGGAGAGTCCTCCAGTGATATAGTCTATCAATTCGTCATCTGTTACATTCTGGCCAACGACAGAGAGCTCGGCTCGGATTAATTTCACCGATTGTAGAAACATTGTGCACGATTTTTGTCCTTGCTTGAGGTTCTAGAGTCTGCGCTTCAGATTTAGCACTCGGGAGGCATTCTTGGGAGAGAATCTCCGTGATAATTTGTCCCAGACAGCGAAGGCACTCGTCAGACCATAAGTTTTAGGCAAGATCTCAAGAGAAAGTGATCCATTGATCACAGCAAGTAGAATTGGTCCTTCCTGCACCATTCAACGAAATTGAGATTGATCTCATCAGGTAACGTTTTCTGTCCTTCTTCTGTTGATTTCTTTGGCAGTGTAGCAGTAGGGCAAGGTAAAGTTCCATTGCCAATGGACATTATAGGTCATAGCTTCGTAGAACAGGAATAATTTGTGACATCCAGGAAAGATAGTTGGTAGAGTCTAATTTGATAGATATAATCTGCGAGATGTTTGGATAGGAGAAAGACATGGTTGAAGTAGTAAGGGTGTTAAGAGGTTTTCTTGAACTGTTGTTTGAGGAAGATGAGTCGCAGCTCTAACTATTGCTGCTGTTTTGATCACAGGAACCCGAGAGTCAACACGTACTTTGAACAAGATTCAACAGAACAAACTACACCAATTTGTTTGGATGCTAAACACTGTTTTTCACCGACTGATACTCAGATTGATGACACTTCAATCGAGCTTCTTGATCTCTGAATAGTAAACTTATTCAGGATCGAATAAACTGCACAAGCAATGATCGCTCCAATACCATGAAAGAAAAGAGAAAAACTTAGACGAGATGATTGAATTGCTGCTGTATTGCTTAGTGTTCTTGAACATTTTACAATGCTATATAGACGCGTTTCTACTCTATAGATGGTATGATTGACCTACTACATTTACATACAATCTTTCCATGTTTGTGTGCATTATAGAATTGACTGAATCTCCATTGATTGAGGTTCCATGATTTCCTTCTTGATTGTATTGCTTGCCTTATCTTCAATACTTTCCTTGACATTCACGATGTCTATCAACAGGAAGTCCAGTTTGGTTCAAACTATTGCAAAATGGGGATATGCTACTGGAGACCATAACTTTTACACCGAATTCTTCCTACCCTCAGCAGCTCGTAGAGCTTATCAGTTAGAGCTACAAAGTATGATGGGGTCAGGTTGAGACTCCTAATATCAGCTCTATTTTAACAGGATGACACATGAGTTATTTCGATTACGGGCCTGATTCCAAAGGGAATCATTAGCAGTTTATGTTATTACGGGGGTGACAAATACTAGTTACTAATACTCACCCCCGACAGAGGTACACAAGCTGATGTTCTTATTCATTCACTGGTTTCTCTTTCTCTTCTATTTTTTGCGAGGAGCCGAGTTCCAGTCAGATTCTGTGATGAAAAAAATGGAGGAAGGTGAAGCTGCTGATGAAGGATGTACTTGGAGGAAAAGTGTGATGGATTTCAACTGGTAACATTGCAGGATATTTTACTATGGGGTGAAAATACTAGTGATTCATAATCACCCCCGACAAAGGTACAAAAAATGATCAACAGCTATAATCCCGGGATGAAATACTCTTGTTCATTCACTTCTTTTTTCTTATGCTCCTAGCCGTTTTATTGCGAGATTTGGTGCTTAGTTGTTGTGCCCACAAATTTGCACTGGGTAGAAACATGGAGTTGTGGATGCAATTTGGATTTTGAGTGCACAACTCCATCTTCAGCCTTTTTGAAACACAACGAGCACAGATCAAAAAATGTTTAGCACATCATAAAAGGTGTGGAAGAACAATGGAATGTTGAGAAAAATGATGTAAGGACAAAGAATGTTGAGAAAAAGGCACAAGCAGCACAACACAACAAGCATACATGTAATGAAAAGAAAGATAGGATCGGAATTTTAGTTTCATGCAGTTCTATTTTGTAAAAAAAAAACTTTTGGTGGAGGATGGCAGTCCAGATCAATAAATTTTTTTTTTAAAAAAGGTCGGCACTTGACATCGATATTTGGAAGACCAATGAGTGTTTAAGAACAAAAAATGAGAGTGACCAACATGGCATAAAGTTAAATTTGACTAACATCACTCGGTTTTATCATGTCAAAATCAGCCAAACTAGGTGAACCAGTAATATTTCCAATGGTTTGAAGACTGGATTTCATTGTGGAAAAGGTGAATATTGAGGTGAACCATACCTTTTTTTTTGGGTAGGTGAGGTGAACCATACCTTTTAGGTGCAGGAATCAAAATGTGAAATTGATTCAAGAGTCGTTGCCGGATGAACAATCGAAAATCGATTCGACTTTCGAAAATTTAGACTCATCGGGAACACACTTAATTAAGAAAACAACATAGGTGGGTATAGCGGAAAATTTTACACTATGCCCTGTCAGAAATCTTGAATTTCAAAAATGTCTTGCCGCGCAGTAGTGTACTGCGCGAAAGGGCCCACGCAGAAGGGTATTGCGCGAGTTATTTCTCGCGCAGGAGCCAACTGCGCGGCACACACGCTCATTTTTTTTCACTTCTCACACACACTTCCTTTTTCTCTCACCTCTCACCAGAGAAGATGATACAAAAGTTGTCAAACTTTCACCGGAGAAAGAAAGAAGAACCACAAATTGTGAAAGAATAATTACAAACTTGCCCAC
>JAOYMZ010075642.1:0-11838 GCA_025802335.1 Pinguicula primuliflora | reverse complement strand
TGTATCAGATCATCCAGAGGCTGAGACTCATATATCGTCGGATCATTCAGAGGCGGAGACTCAAGTATCGGATCATCTAGAGGCTGAGACACATATATCGGACTGGGACGTATTTGCCTAGCATCTTTACTTGTAAGATCCAAGTTTCGACGTACCACCATTTTGTTCCGTGTGTGGTGGGCGACTCTCTTGCACACCACAGATCGGGGGTGTATCCAGAGTTTCCTGATTTTCAATTCTCATCACGGGACCGAAGTAGTTATCGTCGAAATTTCCATCAACTTGCTCGCCATCTGGGTTCTCATTAGAACGCAAAATAACTTTCAATGTGTGTCTCGTAGAATTCTAGTACTCACGTTGGCCTAAAAATCCCAAAACACCGCCGTCATCATACAAGAAAATAGTAAACCAGTATGGTCGCACCTCCTGTTGGGATTGTACTGCAAAACAAGATCAAATATATATTACTGGGTCCGAATCTGTTGTACATGAGATCTAACAGAGATGCGAACATTATGTTCTCCTCAATTTGAGCAACTCTTAAATTATATTCGACGTTTGCAATTCTAATATCCGGATGATCTCTTACTTCAAAAAATTTACAATCTTATAAAATAAAGTCGTCATCATCTGCAAACAATATAAAACAGAGCATCGTATTTAAATGTAGAGAAATCATAGAGTTGGGTATCACGACGAAATTGATCGTGTTAAGACTGAATGAATGAACGATGACTAGTCGTATGAGACACAAAACTATCCGTTCACTTTCACGCTCTCATTCTTATAATGTAATGAAGCGATCCTACTATAAATGTCATACTGAATGTAAATCTCACAAGAAAATGCATGGCCCATCTCTCGATTGTAACGATAGTGTCATAAATCAGCTAGAACTCGGAGTTAAACGCGCCTTCAACAAATAAACCAGCTTAAATTGCACCCTTTTCACGTTGGGTCTGTCGATGATCTCTCTCTTTCTCTCTGAATACGTTTTCGAACCAGTCATTGAGCCGGGAATGGTGAAGAAATGGAAAAACAAAACCGAAAAAAATGCAGGTTTTCGATTTTCCAGTCACCGTATTTCTGTACGGTCGTAGATGGGTTTGGAAAGATTTGGCAGGAATGAGTGTGGTTAAGTTAGCTGGGTGTTTAGTAGTAACCGTTTAGTGCGTAAACTAAAATATATTTAATTTTTAATTTATTTTTAAATATAGAGATTACATTTACAATTTTTTTTAACGTTACTTTTTAAAAATAAATATTTAATAAGTTTACATTTGCAAATAATTCATGACAAATCTACTATTGTTATGATTAATTTATAAATTCAGCCACCTATATGTGTAATTTAATCCATTATATTTTTAGCAAGAAATCTTATCTAGAATAAAAATAATAAAAGGTTTCAAACTTTGGCAATAAAAATCAAGTGACATCATAAATGATTACAAAAAATAATGTCCAGGATTATGAACGATTACATGAAATACAATCCTAATATCCCATGCAAATTTCTTCACTCAAAACAAGAACGACGAAGGATAATTAGCCCCAGATTGCTGAAAGAAGACCGGATCCACGGATGGAAAGCCGGACTCCATTTGCAAAAAATTAGGGTTTTGACCAACAATTCCGCCACCGTTGAAGTGGTCGTTAACCATCGCAAAATTAAATCCACCACCATCGGACCAAAACGGGTTTGGCTCCACGACGCTGGTGAGTGGGCCGGGAAGCGTATGAGGGCATAAGGAGTCGGACATGGAGGTCGGATTCACGGCATGAACGTCGTGAATGCTAGGTCTGCGCCTATCCGCCGGAGTCGAACTCGCCTGCCGCCGGAAGTACTTTTGTGCATGGCTTGCAACTTGTGTTGGGGTTTTGGATATAACATAGTACCTAGATATGCTCCTCCAATCTCCTCTTCCATATCTATTGAGTCCCATAAGGAAAAGCCTGAACGTAGAACAAAATATAGAACAATTATATTACGCAAAATTAATCCGTACAACTACAATTTTTACTAAAGGCGTCGGATAATATGGAGGATATTCGCTATCGTAGAATGACATAATGGAATTGATGAGACGTAAGGAAAATTGAAAAGAAGAAAAAAACAAATGAAATAATGATAATTGCATTTAATGAATTTCGAAATAAAATGGTAACGCCCGTTCAAGTATTAGGAGAACATCTTTTATGTACTTTCGGGTGGAAAAGAAGCAGAAAACAAGTTCATAATGTTATAACCAAACAAGTATGTGCCATAATGAAGTAATTTTTAAATCCTTATTGTCCTCTCGATTGAAAGCAGTAATGAAAAGCTTATATATAGAATATCAAAAGTACTATCCTCTGGTGGGAGTTCGATGATTTCATTGTCGAAAATTTTTAAAATCTTAATTTATGATCACTTAATCTTAAAGAAGAGAGTTTTAAAAATTTCCGACAATGAAATTGCCGGAACCCCACAGGAGCATACGGTTTTTATCTATTATATAATGTTCCCATTGATGGTTTATATTCCTATAGTAAACAATGGGAATAGTATGAAATTGCATAGTCTCGGACAATAATATCCAATAGGAGAAAATTTGTGTGTATGTGTAATAGACGAAATCACAATTTTTATTTAACAATTTAAATGGAATTAACAAAAAATTAATAATAATAGCACACAAGATTAAAAAAACAGTTTAAAGCTCAATAGAAAATACTGATGTTCCTCTTCAGTCCATGGCACTCCTCTGCGACGTTGTTGACCGTTTTTTGCCTTCCGTTCATGCGACGATGCGGATCCCTCATCTTTCTTTCCTTCGATCTCCTCATGTTTCTCGCATTCTTTGTAATCCGGTAATGGAAAATTTCCTGATTCGATGGTCTCAAGATCTTCAATCAATGCTCTATAGTGGTTTCTGATATCTTCAATTGGCTTCCAAGGAACCTTTGATGCCAGGTTTTCAAAGAAACCTGGAGAACCCGGCCTGAATTCGGAAATACCATTCTCAAATAGTTTGTTCTCCTCAAAACTCCAACCTGAGTTGTCCATTTCAAACTGGGATGGTAAAACATTGTAATGAGGCTCTTCAAGAGGGATGTAAGCAAAATCAGGCCACTCCATTGACATTGTATTTTTGTGTATGCTTGAGATTTTGTTGCATTTAAGAGGAGTCAAAAGGAGGTGGTATTTATAGGGGGATAACGTGATGTGGAGAAAATAATTTATATTGCCTTTTGCTTAAAGTGGAAAAGCTCTAGAAAAAATAAAAGAGAAATAGAAGAAAAAAAGTGAGAGAATTGTGATGTAGAGTCTTTTAATGATAGAAATTTAGGATGATCCGAGGAGATTTCGTGTTGGATTATATGCGTGAAGGAAAAATCAAGGCAGTTTGGTCTTGTGCTAATTAGGTGAACTCTCGACTAAAATATCTGAAGTTCAAGCCCCAAGAAAAGTGCTTGACCAGACCTAATTTAGAGGAGTCTTTAGGCTGGGTGCATGCCCCCTATATTAGTTGGGAGTGCAAAAACTCTCGAATACTATCGAAAAGCGTTAGCATTTCTCCCATTTACTTAATTAAAAAAAATATGCGTGAAGGAAAAAAAAGTCAGAATGTTGACGACCAATCCAATAATGTTTGTTCTGAATGATTTGAATTGTTTACATGTATATTTGGATGTTAAAGGTTGGCATAAGGCATTTAATAACATATGAACGAGCACGCATTGATGAAGAAATTTTTTGAATCCCAAAAAGCTACGCTGAATGAGAATTGATGTGCAGTCGTGATTCGAAAAATCTTTATATTAGCGGCAAATAAATGCTAATATGTTCGCCTGTCAAGGGCGGACCTATTTTTGAGTAAGGCCGGGCTTCAACCGGGTATATTTTCATCCAGCCCCACGGAAGTCCAATTTTTTGAAAATAAATCATTATTTCATTAAGAAAAATTGTATGGCGAATTCTCAATTTTTTTTCTACTTCGGCCCTTTGTGTTGTGTAGTAATTTTCCACCCCAGAACTTTAGGATGATGTTAAGTACAGGATGATAATCTGATCATTGATTCAATAACATTCTGAAACATAAAATTTCAAAGAAGTGTTCATCGGCTAAATCAGACTTTACCCAAACCTAAATTTGGGTGCAATCCAGATATATTGGCCAAGCGCTGTTGTCAACTACATGTACCATCCACCCCCGTAGAAGCACATACTGCAGGCAGATTCCCTTTGGCAGCCGAAGCAACCCTTTATGTATCCCCTGCTGCTGAAAATCCTTCTTTTTGTTGTTTTTGTTTTCTGCATATGTGTTGTTATATGGTCGTGGATCGAAAACTCCAGCCGCTTCACCACCCGGGATCACCCTAACATATATTGTATAGCAGGATATCAAAATTTTCCTCGGACCTACCCGGGATTTGGTGAGTATGTTTGGTTTAGTTTAGGATATCAAAATTTTCTTTACTCATAAGAACTTTGCACAATCAAGAAATATGTATCATTAGATGCTAATAATTTTCAGCCGTGTACCTTTGTTGGAGGTGAGCTGCTAAATTGGATAGCATTCACCTTGAGGAAGTTTGCAGACCGCAGAATGGCAGCCGAGACAACACAATGTTTGCCTTCTCCCGTCTGCAAGCATATGGAAAATGGATCATCAATAAAAACTCTGAGCCTCATATTGCTTGAAGATCCATTTGATATATCTCCCCCGATTCCTCAGGAAACATATGCTGACCAAAAAAAATTGCGGTCACCATTTTGTGTAACTCCATTTTTCTAAAGATCTGGCAAGACTATTCTGTTCTATGCTCGTCATTCGAAACTCGAATTCCATATGATCTTCCAATAGTTTCCCGATACCATACAAATATGGTAGGTTCTTCCAGGAACAATCTTTCCCTAGAAGGGAAGACACAGCATGCTTCTACCCCTGGCCTGGCCTAGTCTTTCTTCGCCCATTACCACCTATATTAACTAGCGTGCTTGCTCGTTTGGAGCGACTCTTTTTGGGATTTTTACTGCCAAATCTTCCCCGGAGAACAAACCAGAAGTGGGAAAACTCTACGAATGAAGTTTGCAACCTTGTTCCTCCTCATCTTGCAACATATATCAAGTCTTTTCCACTGTTCTAATATTATTTCAGGGACTCCATATATTGTTTCCACTGTCCTCCAGACTCCCTGCACTAATTCACCATAGGAGAACAAATGTTCCACTGTTTCCTCTCTCAGAGATATTGTGCAACAATAACATTTAGATTCAATCTAAACCACCATGATCTTAATACGCTCATCCACAGGTATTGCCTTGAGTAATACCTTCCACAAAAGTATGTATGCTTACCTTCGGCGGAATATGTATGTCCCAGAGCCGGGAAAATCTCTTTCTGGCGGATGCTTTTTGCCTGACATGTTCCCAGACAGATTTGAAGCTGAAATTTCCATCATGAGATAGTTCCCATATGTTCCTGTCAGCAGGCAAGAATATAGCAGTTTGCATAATATTCTGCTTCACGTTTACAGGGAAAATCTCAGACACAAATCTCAGGTTCCACTGCTGGTTTTTGAATAATTCCAAAATAGTGACCTGTATTGCTTGTATAAACTCAAAGCACCAGAAGGCATCCACTTATCCCACCATAGATTAACCCCCCTGGAGCCATCACCAATATACCAGAAGGTATTGTCCAACATGATTTGTCGAATAGAGACCAATCTTTGCCATATGTGAGAGCTTCTACTGGTGGCTGGAGCTGTACATAATTTTCTAATCCCCCATATCTGATTTCCATATACTTCGTCCAGACAGAGGGAGGAGCCTTGTCTAAGTTGCCACCACACTTCATCGCTGCTGTCGAACAAATATCCTATAATTGACGTATGTCTAATCCTCCTTCCTTGAGGGGGATACATATTCGCTTCCATGATACTCAGTATTTCTTCTGACACCCTTCATCAAGTCCCCAAATAAATGTAACAAATATTTTTTCTTGCTTTTGAATAACCATCTTGCTAGGCAGAAGTGTCATGAATTGATAGGTGTGAATGCTAGACAACACATGCGGTATCAGACTTAATCGACTGCTAGTAGATAGATACCTTACATTACAAGCCTCTAATTTGCATTTCACTTTCAGCAACAGAGAATTAAACAGACCGGAAGCCTTTCTGCCCTCATAAAGATGTATACCCAGATATACATGCGGGAGCTAGCTATGTTGTGAACCAGACCACAAAGAAATCTGGTCAATCACTTCCCCTGCAGCTCTTTTGGAGATAAAGAAATTGTTCTTCTATATATTTATTTTCTGACCCTAAACAGCCTCATACTCACTTATCAGAGCAAATACTTTCCAGATAGCATTCTGGGTACCTTTTGTAAAGACCATGAGATCGCCTGCAAATGCCAGATGTGATATGGAGGGACACCCGAGAGGAGTTCTATAAGAGCAGTCTGGATGGATCTAAACCAGCTCATTCAAGCCACAACTAAGTGCCTCAGATGCAATAATAAAAAGCACAGAAGATAATAGGTCGCCTTGACGAACTCCCCATGTAGATTTAAGAAATCCAAAGATCTGACCATTAAATAAAATTGAGAATCAATTGTTTGACAGGATCCTCCAAACCAAATCAAGTTTTAACACAACATTTGGACCAAATTTCTTCCTATCCAAAGAATGAAATAGTTCCTATGCAAGCAGTGTATTATTTGATATGAGACATCCTTTCATGAAGCCATACAGGTTTGGAGGAATAACTGCTGGAAACACAACTGCTAAGTAAGGATCTTAGTAAAAATCTTACCAAAAAAATTACACAGACGGATGGGATGGAGCTCAAAAATCTTGCTCAGATTTGTTACTTTTGAGACCATACAAAGCAAAGTAGTTGTGACCATGCGAGAGAGTTAGTTTCCAGCAAAAACACTTAGCACAACACAAGTCAAATAAGCAGAGATTATGTCCCAGCAACTCTGAAAAAACTCACCAGAGAAACTATCCGGTCCTGGGGCACTTTCTTTATTCATGTCAAAAACGCCTTTTTAATCTCTTCTTCAGTTGCCCACTCACATAGTTCTGAATTCATATCTGCAAATATGGTTTATGGGAGCAAACTCAGCATACGAGGTGAGTCAATTGTGTCCCCTGCGGAAGTTGCTGCTGAAAATGATCAACCAGCAATCTTGGAATTTCCGTTGAGGGAGTTTTTGTTAAAGATTGATTTTGATGATTTGTGTGTATGATTTGTATGAATGAATATGATGAACACACCATTTACGTGGTTCGGAAAATAAGCCCTATTCCACGGAAGAGAGGATTTCTCTTCTTCTATTTTTCTTATTCTTTTCATCTTTTACGCTACACACATATATAGGACTTGAGATCTTCATCAATCCCTTCAATTAAGGGATCCTCGTATAAGGAAGGGATTCATCTTTATCCCTTTTTCTTATTTGTACATATATTCTTAACACTCCCCCTCAAGTTCAGTGTGGGGTATCCAACACCTAACTTGTCTAAAATATCATGGAATATATGACCATTGACCGCTTTAGTAAAGATATCTGCAAGCTGGTCTTCAGAGCGTACGAAAGGAAGTGTAATCATTCAACTTTCAATTTTCTCCTTGATAAAATGACGATCAATTTCCACATATTTGGTCCTATCATGCTGTATTGAATTCTGTGAGATCTGAATAGCAGCCCGATTGTCACACATAAGCGGACACGCCTCAGTCACATCAAAGCCTAGCTCCATCATCAACCTCCTCAGTCACAGGACTTCCTTAACTCCTCGTGCTATTCCCCGGAACTCTGCCTCAGCACTAGATAGTGCGACCACCTTTTGTTTCTTACTCTTCCAGGTAACTAGGTTACTTCCAACAAAGGTAAAATACCCTGAAGTAGATTGACGATCAACTGGGCTCCCAGCCCAATCTGCATCAGTATAGGCCTCAACTCTCAAGTGTCCGTGATTCTGGTATAGGTTCCCAACATCCTGGGATCCGTTCAGGTACCTCAATATCCTTAATGCTGCGTCCATGTGATGAACTTGGGGTTTGTGCATAAACTGGCTCACTATCCCTACTGCATATGCGATATCGGGACGAGTGTGAGACAAGTAGATCAGCTTACCCACCAAGTGTTGGTACCTATTTCGGTCGGTTGTCTCTGCTCCCTCAATGATTTTTAGGCCATGATTCTGACTCATAGGTGTCTCTGCTGGTTTACTATCAAGCAACCCTATCTCAGCAAGTAGATCTAGAACATACTTTCTCTGTGAGATATAGATTCCTTGCTTTGATCGAGATACTTCAATTCCTAGGAAATATTTTAACCTCCCCAGATCCTTCATCTCAAACTCTGCAAACAAATTCGTCCTCAAGGTCTCAATTTCTTCTCTATCATCGCCAGTAATAATCATGTCGTCCACATATATGATTAGGCATGTGATTCCACTGTCTCGGCGCTTTAAGAATAGTGTATGATCTGATTGGCTCTGTGCATACCCATATCTCTTCATAGCTATAGTGAACCGTCCAAACCAAGCCCTGAGGGATTGTTTCAAGCCATATAGAGCCTTCTTCAATTTGCACACTTCACCTTCCTGAAAATCACGTGAGAAATCTGGAGGGCCGTCCATGTATACTTCTTCACTCAAATCCCCATGAAGGAATGTATTGTTCACATCGAACTGGTGTAGGGGACAATCCAGGTTCGCAACAACCGAGAACAATATCCTGATAGTATCCAATTTCGCCACCGGAGAGAACGTCTTGGAATAATCGATTCCATACGTCAGCATGTATCCTTTGGCTACCAGTCGTGCCTTGTATCTCTCAATGAACCATCGGCCTTCCTCTTAATTGTATATACCCATCTACATCCGACTGGTCACTTACCGGGAGGTAGCTGGCACCTTTCCCAAGTACCATTCTTGCCTAGGACATCCATTTCCATTTCCATAGCTTGTCTCCACTTAGGATTACTCATAGCTTCCATCTCATTTCGGGGTACATCATCAGAATATATGGCAGTAATAAATGCTCGTGCAGACTCTGTAAGGCTCCCTCTCACCATATCTGTCACTGGATACCTCTGAGTCTTCGGGACATGTTTTGGATTATACTTCTTTGGTTTCACCCCCCTAGAAGCTCGATGAGGGAGAGTAAACCTCGGTGGTTCAGTACCTGTATCATGGTCAGTAACAGAATCCATAGACGAGTCCCAGATAGATTTTTTACCTGATCATCCGTGGTAGAAGATAACTGAGGTGGCTCATCCTGCTCTGGTGCTATCATGTTGACGTTATGCTCCGAGGGTCCACTTGACTCGTGATGCTCTGGTGCGTGAGGCACATGAATAGATGAGGTAGGAGAGGTAGGCTTTGGTGCGTGAGGAGTAGGAACGGTGGGACCCAGATCTGGTTGAGGCGACGGAGTAGGCTGTGGCACGGAAGACACTAGCCAATCAAGTGAGTTGGAGCCTACCACACTCTCCTCTTGATGACTTACTAGGGTAGAGGAAAAGTAATACTCGGTCTCCACAAAGTTACAGTCCATAGTGGTAACGACTCGTCCAGTACGAGGGTTATAACATCGATAGCCCTTTTGTAGGCCCTCATAGCCCACAAAGATACACTTCTTAGCACAAACATCAAATTTCGACCTACTCACTTTCGACACATGAACATACACGGTGCACCCAAAGACTCGCGGGGTTAGGGACATAGAGGGTGGAACCTTTGTCAACTCAGATAAGACTTGAATGGGAGTACGAAATTTCAATATTTGAGTCGGCAGGCGATTTGCCAAATAAACTGATGTGGCTATGGCCTCAGGCCAAAAACTCGAGGGAACATGAGACTCAAACATCAATGCACGAGTTATTTCAAGAAGAAATCAATTTTTCCGCTCAGCAACTCCATTTTGCTGGGGTGAGTGAACACATGAAGTTTGATGTAAAACCCCTTTTTCTAAACAAAAATCTCTCATTCGGTGATTGACAAACTCACCCCCATTGTCTGACTTAAGAATCTAAATCTTTTTCGAAAACTGAGTTTCAATCATGTGATAAAATTGTACGAAGCAAGTACACCCATGTCATGCGAGAGCAATCATCAATAAATAAGACAAAATATCGAAATCCTTGATCCCCAGGAATGGGAGCAGGGCCCCAAACGTCAGAATGGACTAATGAAAATAGACTATGAACTCGAGTATGTTTTGACAAGAAAGGTTGTCTATGACTTTTTGCCAAAATACATGTTTCACAATGGAAAGGAATTTTTGAAAGTTGAGGAAATAACAATCGAAGATAGGAGTGAGAAGGATGACCCAGACGACGATGCCACAGCCAGCTTTGGGAGTCAGGTGTTTCACGAGTCAAAAGTGTCCTTCCCTCAGAAGCAACTTCATCAACGTAATAGAGACCGTCCTGTTCAGTGCCACGCCCAATGATTTTTCTCGAACGGATATCATGTAGAATACAAACGTCGGGTAAAGCATCACTATACAGTTTAATTCCTTTGAAATGTGACTAATCAAAAGCAACTTATACGAAAGTGACGGAACATATAGACATTTCGATAATCTCATTGAGGGAGAAATTTCAATAATGCCAGCACTTTTTACGGGAACAAATGCACCGTTCGTTGTCTGAACCACCTTTTTGTTTGTTTTCTGCACTTCAACAATGTCAGAAAAATCATATGTTATAGTGTCTGTTGCTCCACAGTCAAAAACCCATTCCAATTTTTTCTTTAGGCCTGATTCTCTCATAACATTGACATGGGCCATGCCATTCTGGGCTCTCAGGCCCACGGTAGCTGCACAAAAACTGTTAGATCCAGAATTATTGAGTTTGGGCCCATTTTCTGTATCTAGATTCGGCCCAATATGCTATTTTCCACCAAATATTGGCCCAATGTCATCAATATCTCCAGAATTACCAAAACACTCGGGCGAAAAATATTTAGCATTTAAAATGGAGGGACTTTTTGGACATTTCGTCCTAATGCCAATCCATTTACGTGGATCACGGGTCTCTTCGTCATGAACGCGGGTCTCAATCTTTTCGATTCGGATCCCTTCTCTTTCGCGATTCCGGCCGACGCTCAAATTCACGGTCGCAGCTTCTGGTTCATCTGAACATCCATCTTCTGGTGAGTGTTGGACGCCGTCGGAGATGGCTGCCCTGCCACCTCGTCATCCGTATCTCCCTCGGCCACCCCTCCTACCGCCATGATTTCTGCCCCGGTAATCTCGATTAAGTTTATAGCAATCTTTTTTCCAGTGGCCGGGAATCTGACAATGCTCACAGAAGGGACGCCGGAATGATGAATTACTGTCTATCCCAGTTGGTTCTGACCGGGTCTCCCCTGGAAGCGTGATAATTGGGGTTGATGTGCTACCATTTGACCTTGTGTCGCGGCGGCTATCAAACCCAGCCCCGTATGTAGCTAGTCCCATGCCTATATCTCCCGATGATGTATTATTCGGAGTGTCAGAGGTCACGATGATGGACGATTTCCAGACCTGCTACCTCGCGGCTTCCCTTCGAATTGTTGCGTACGCAACATCAACTGAGGGAAGAGGTGTTTCTTTTAGAACATCCTGAATGATGATTGCTTCATACTCCATGTTCAATCCTGCAAGGAATTTGAACAAGAGATGCTCAGATTGAATCCGGTTGTGTTCGTTGATATCATCAACACACTTCATAGGATTTGGTCGGTGTCGATCAATCTCTGTCCATAGCGAATTGCATCTTGAGTAATATTCTTCCAACTGCAATGTCCCTTGAATGATTCTGTCAGCTCTTGTTACCAAATCAAA
>JAOYMZ010075620.1:0-11841 GCA_025802335.1 Pinguicula primuliflora | reverse complement strand
GTGCTTAATTGTGTTATATAGGTGCACATGGACATTTGGAGATCAAATATGGCAAAACTGTGCAAACTGGTGCAAAAGTGTGCAAAATTGAGATAAAGGGCTGAAGTTCTGGTGCTGGAGTATATTTAGCTATCTCCTGGCGAAGGTGAAGGCAAATCTTGGAGTATATACTCCAAAATCGAAAGGATATACTCAATTTTGATGTTGCACATATTATAATGTGTTGCATGGACTTCTGGATGTGTTACATGGTCCATCTATACACACAAGAGCCAAGGGGACCAACAATTGTCATTTCGGGAAAAGGCCAACAATCCCTCCAAAAGGTGCTTGACCATTCTAGGCAAAAGAGAGAAAGTGACTGCAATGCACTTCAAATGATCATATCTCTTCAACCACAGTAGGGATTGGGCTCGAACTTCAGAGGAAGCTCGGTCAAAGAGTCCTATACAAGCTTCATGTTTACAAGAAAGTCAGAAAATTGGCGGAGTATAGAGCTTCCACTCAATTTACCTGAAGTGGTAAAATCTTCGTGCAATGACCAAGTTGTCCCTTGCAGCTTGCATATCTATCAAACCACTTGGAGGATCGAGCTGTTATTTGGCAGGAGTGTTGCCCTAGAGGTCCTCTACAATTCATCTTTGCATATCAGAGGTAAAAGAGGAAACCAAGCTAGGGTTTGATGTCCAATTATCAGAATGTATCAAGTGAAACTGCAATGACCGAGATGCCATTAAATGCACTTGTATCCCTCATTCTACTTGAGGGGCAGCCTTGACATTGCCCTAGAAGGACTTGACTATATATACACTTAGTTTTAGCGAAGAAACTCCCTCTCATCCCCTCCCCCACTCCAAGGGAGATTCAAGCAGAAGGGTTCTTCATGGAGCTCCTGTCCAGATCGTCTTGGAGCAGAGTCATCATATCTATGGCTGATCTTCGGCTTGTTTTGTATCTCTTTAAGCTCGAGGCTCGGTTGTGCCGAGCTATGTCGTTCTTGTATTTATTTTTTTGGCTACAATATCCTCGCTTATTCATTTAGTAATAAATTGATTGAGCTTGGCATTTGTATACATTTAATATCGTTATTTGCGGATTGATTTTTTTCACTTGCTGATTTATGAATGAGTGCATTTGTTTTGTTAACTTGTACCAAGAAGCGGAAGTTGAGGTATGAGTATTATTGCAGTCTTGATAGAGAAGCGGAAGTTGATATCAGGATAGGCATAAATGCATTCACACATTGAATTAATTCAAGCCATAAGGGAAAGAAGCGGAAGTTGATTCCTTATGTGCGAGAGTTGATCCTCTGTGCCGAAGAGTAGACCATAATATAACTCTTTATTATCAATGAGTAGTCACAAGGAAAAGAAGCAAAAGTTGACTCCTTGTGTGCTAAACATCGGTTCTCTGGTCGTATAACGGCAAAGTATTGATTATTGTATACGTAGATGTGTACATGGATGACATAGTTAGGCAATATACTTATGCTTAGGCTTACTTCTCCATCATTATGTTTTTCTAGTCCATCTAGCTAGTTTGAGTCAGTATGTGATCGATATTGACTTAGGTTTCGCTAGTTATCATTATTTGCTTTCTTAGATAGTTTTACTTATTTATGCTTATCCCCTCCTATGTTTGGTTACTCTGAGATTAGTAGTAGATTGATGCACGTTAAGGACCTACTCCCTGTGGATATGACCCTTACTTCCCGTAAGGTATTACTTGACGACTGTGTATACTTGCACATTAGTGTGACGTACATTCGTCCCATCAAGTGTTTGTCCTTTGCTGATTTAAAAAAGCTGTTGTTAACACACTTTGCAAAGCATCTCTCTTTTGAACAAACAGAATTAGATGACTCCTTGCTTGGAGAAATCCCGAAATTGGTCACCACTGATATGAATGCAGATTTGTGTGAATGGCCGACTGAAGTAGAGATCAAGGATACAATTTTCTCTATGAACAAGGACAGCTCTCCAAGTGTGGATGGTTTCACTGGAGTATTTTTCCAAGCCTGCTTAGAAATCATCCGGGAGGATGTTGGACATGCAGTTCTGTCCTTCTATGCTGGCAATGATTTTGGAGGTACTTATACCAGCACATTGATAGCACTAATCCCTAAGACATCTCCACCAGTCCACTGCTTGGATTTTCGTCCTATAACCTTATGCTGTTTCGCTGGGAAGATAATCTCCAAATTGCTTGCCACCAGGATCAGTAAAGTACTCCCACACATAATCTCTCCGCAGCCAAGTGGTTTTATCATCTGGTGAAGCATATCTGACAACATCCTGCTCGCACAGGAAATACGACATTTTCTCAAGAGACCAATACGTGGCCTAATGTTGCTGTAAAGTAAAATCACACAAAATTAGTCATAAGAACGAACAGTACACAAGCCATCAGATAGGAAATAGCTCTGAGAAGAGGTCTACCTTCAAGCATTCCGTCAGGTAGTGCCAGAAAAAGAAAAATCGTTTCATCCCTCTGGCAAACACACACACTAGTAGGTGCGATTTGAATTTTTGATTCGCCGCCCACCACTTCCGCCGATCGTTGCCTCTCTGGCTGGCTTTCGGACACGACGCAATTGTGGCTACCATTGGTGCTCAGCCAATGGCCGACACAACAGCACATGAAGAATTCCCCCCGCTCCCTGGTTCAAAATCTACTCCGCCACCGAATGTATCTGAATAATGATCATTCTCCACACTCTTCGACGCAGGTAATAACTCCTCATACTCGCCGATCCATTGAAGAAATTAACTATTTGGAAGGGCAAACCGAAGTTCTCCTTCTCAAGGGATGAGATTGACGCCCTCTCTGCACCTCTTGCCCTCGCCTTGGTGGGCAAATTCAGCCACGACCGCCCAATGATGGAAAAAACTCGAAAGTTGATTATTGCCATTGGATTCAAGGGAGAGGTAACAATAGGTCATGTTGATGCTAAACATATACTTATGCGATTCACCAACATTGATGACCAAGATAGAATGTGGCTGTGTGAATTGTGGACATTGAAAATATTTCCTATGAGAGTATTCAAATGGTCCCCTAAATTCAGATCTGATGCAGAATCCCATATTGTTCCGGTTTGCGTATCTTTACCTAATCTGCCATTACATTTCTATAGGAAGGACGCCATATATTCTATTACTAGTGCACTGGGAACTCCCTTATGAATTGATGCAGGGACTGAGTTGTTGATAAGGCCTAGTTTGGCTAGAATTTGTGTTGAGCTTAATTTACTCAACACTCCTGCAACTAGAGTTTATGTTGAATTAGAAGGTTATGAAGACTTCTGGCAGCCCATGCATATTGAGAAAAAACCATCATATTGTGAACATTGTATGAGACTAGGTCCTAGTCAAGATAACTGCAAAGTGCTGCATCCAAACAAGAATGCAACAAAAACTGCTGCCAAAGGAAAACATATTGCTGTCACTCAAAGTAATGCCACTGCTCCCAAAGAACAACCACAAACTAAGGAAGGTCTACTGAAACAGAACCATATTCCTAATCCTGGAGCCGCTACAAAGCCCCAATTTGTGTACAAGCAGATCATTAAAAAAAATTCCACTGCTGGTAGCACTCTGAATGACGAGTCTGATGCAGTTCAGAAACATACGGAGGTTGAAGCTACTAATGTAGCTAAAACCTCCGGCCAAGGTAACCATTTGTCTAATAACTCAGTTGATATAAATACTCATGTTGGAGTTACTAATGCATTTTCATGCCTTGCTGATGCTGAGGAGGACTGTATAACACCTAATACTGAAATAACACTCATCAACAGCACACTACAAGAACCTATCAACGAAAGGGAAGAAACACATAACAAGGCTCCTGATGGCACAGACACCCTCATAAACGAAGCAGCGCCC
This sequence comes from Pinguicula primuliflora, assembly GCA_025802335.1. Classification (NCBI taxonomy): domain Eukaryota; kingdom Viridiplantae; phylum Streptophyta; class Magnoliopsida; order Lamiales; family Lentibulariaceae; genus Pinguicula; species Pinguicula primuliflora. The sequence continues at coordinate 7,954 of JAOYMZ010075620.1, read as the reverse complement.
ATAACTGATATACCTGAGGCCTCAGAAGCTGCTAAAACAACTGGTCCAAGCAACACTAAATCAAGGAGGAAGAAAGCATCAAAGAAAAAAAACAAATCGCCTCATTCAAGTATAGCTCACATTTTGCAAAATGAGCAGGACTTTGAAGAATATAACCATCACTCTGATAGAGATGCTTCGGATGAAGAGGAAGAAGCAGGATTCACTATACCACTTGCTATGCAACCTACTGATCAGGCCATCTCAGTCTTATGGGATGTAGGTAATGAGGAAATCCCCGATGAGACACAACACATCGCTGAGAAAGGGGACGAGGAAATAGAGGAAGAAGACCATCCGTGGCAAATCAAGACTCATGAGAAGATGCCAAAAAAGAAACGAACCTATCAGAGGAGGCCCAAGGACTTCTACTAAGCTTCTAACATTCAGACCAGATCCAAAGCACATCAATGAATTTATCAGCGTTGGTTTGGAACATAAGGGGAGTCAATAATACTCTTACTCTTGCAAGATTCAAGAAACTCATTAAACTTCACAGATTAACTTTTGTGCTAATTCTAGAGCCTATGCAGGATATTGAGCAATTGATACCTGTGATGAAAAAGCTAAAATACCAGCATGCCACCTCAAACACAGCTAGTACTATATGATGCTTGTGGAAATCATATTGGGAAGCCACTACACATTTCGAATCAGATCAGATGCTATTACTAAAGGTCACACATATGACCACAGACTTTAACTTCTACATGGGAGGTATTTATGCGAAATGTGATAGAGTTGAGCATCTGCCACTCTGGAGTGATATGATACAGCAACTCAGCAGAATAGCACAACCTCTACTTTTAGGAGGTGACTTCAACATTGTTTTATGTCTGGAAGAAAAAGCTGGGGGCCTTCCAATATATATGGGTGCAGCCTCAGATTTCCAACACGAAGTAAATGTATGCAGCCTTAAGGATGCATGATATGAGGGAAATAAATTTACTTGGTCCAACAACCAGGAAGGCAACAGGAAAATTATACAAAGACTTGACAGAATTTTTCTTTCAGATGAATGGATATCAGCTGCTCCCACATGTTCATTAAAACACCTTCACATATTACAATCGGATCACTGCCCGCTCTTGCTCAAAGCAGTGCCTGCTTCAGCTACTAAAAACAACAGATTAATATTTCAAGATTTTTGGTTATTACATCCAGCATTTCGGCAGACAGTTATATCTTCATGGAATGAACATAGTGAAGAAGCTCACTGTCTACAGCGATTGGCAGGTAAGCTCAAAAGACGAAGAGCCAAACTAAGAACTTGGAATAAGGATACATATAGCAATGTATTCCAGAACATCAGGAATACAGATGATTGATAGCAGCACTTGAGATGCAATATGATTCCTCAGGAAACCCAGAAGATAGAACACTATTGCAGAAGGCCAGAGCGGAATATAAACAGTATCTCCTAGCAGAAGAGATGTTCTGGAGGCAAAAATCATGCATTAATGACTTCAAGTAGGAGACAAAAATACTGAATTCTTTCATAAGTCTGTCAAGATCAGTAGACCAAAAGTAACTGACTGCTGAAAATGTCAGCTTGGATGAATCATGGACACAAGACATACCCTCCCTAGTCACAGAAGAAATGAATACTGCACTATGTGGATGTCCTGAAGAAGAAGAGGTAAAAAAAGCAATTTTTGACCTGAATAAGGACAGTGCACCTGGAATAGACGGGTCACTAGAGTCTTTGACCACTCTTGTTGGGAAATAATCAAAAATGACATCCTGGAAGCTGTATTAGCATTCTTTGCAGGGAGTGAGCTGGGAGGATCTTACACGAGCACACTAATAGCTTTATTCCCCAAAATGTCTCCCCCCAGTGCACTGGTCAGATTCTTGCCCCATAAGCTTACACAATATTATTAGGAAGATTTTCTCAAACCTGCTATCAACAAGACTCAGTAAGATTCTTCCCTTTATTATCACACCACAGTAGAGTGGATTCATCACAGGGAGAAATATAGCAGAAAATATACTCCTTGCACAGGAGATGATGCATTTTCTTAAGAAACCTGCACGAGGACACAATGTTGCTATTAAGCTAGATATGACAAAGGCTTTTGATCGTGTATCATGACACTTCCTCATCAAAATTCTGCGTGCATTCAATTTTACAGAACAATTTATAGACCAGGTTTGGCGTCTTATATCAAGATGTAATTTCTCAATGTTACTTGAAGGCATTTCACATGGCTATTTCAAGTCATCCAGAGGGCTTCGTCAGGGAGATCAACTCTCCCCTCTTCTCTTTGTTATTGGGGCACAAGTTTTAAGTAGGAAACTTTCCAAATTGATGACAAGGTGTACTTCTTATGCTTAAAGTGTGACAGCAGGATGTCCTATAATCTCACACTTAGCATATGAGGATGACATACTGATTTTCTGCAGAGGCACAAAATCTGCACTTGATGCAACTCTGAGGGTACTCAAACAATATGAGAGTGTGTCTGGGCAGATGGTAAACGTTAGCAAGACATGCTTTGTGATTTCACCAAAAGTTTCATTGGCACGCATCAATCTCATTAAACAATGGACGGGTTTTAAACATAGCAACATGCATATAACCTATTTGGGAGGTCCACTATACTCAGGGAAAAAATCTCCAATACTCTTCAACAGCTTACTAGCAAAACTCTTGAAAAGCTTGATGGAGGGAGGCTGACACTCATCACTCTCCAGTGGAGGGAGGCTGAAACTCATCAAACATGTACTTAGTAGCATGCCTTTGTACCTTCTGATGGTTCTGCAACCTCTAATAGGAATAATTCACAAGATTGAAAGGCTGATGTCAAATTTTTTCTGGGGATGGACAGACAACAAGAAAAAGATGCATTGGAAATCATGGAAGGACATCTGTGTACCACAGGCAGAAGGTGGTCTTCGATGCAGAAGGATCCGAGACATCCGCAACACATTCAGTATGAAGTTATGGTGGCAATTCAGGCAAGGCCAAGGACTATGGCCGGAATTCATGTACAAAAAATACTGCTATTGGAAAAGGATTATCTCCACTCGTCCTGTTATGTTAGAGAACACTTTTTGGTTGTTTAGCAAAGGAGGTTGCAATTTCTACAATGATAGCTGGCATGGCCTAGACATGTTTAAAGAAAGATTGAGTCCATCTCTAGAGCGTATGACAGTAAATGATTTCTGGCATCACTCAGAATGGAATGAAAAAAATGCTCATAAACTCAATACCCCCACCACTGGACCAGTCTATACTGCAGATACAAATCGATCATATGATATGGAAACAGATAATATGATATGGAAGCCATCAGCCACTGGTGAATTCACCGCCAAAACTGCCTGACACCTTATCAGACAACAGCCTGATCTAATACTCAAGTATAAGTGGATCAGGGATGCATGTATCCCGCCAAAACTAAGTATCTTCATGTGGAAGATTCTGCAAAAAATTGTCCCCGTGGACTACAACCAAAGGTATTACCTTAGCATCTGTATGCTCATGCTGTTCTTCTGTCAGACATGCGAAAACAATAGATCACCTGTTATCTAGTGGAGAACTGGCAGTTAGGATATGGAATTATTTTTACAACATTATGATGCATAATTGCTACTAGTCAAGATTGGCCTGTCGCTTGGAAACATGGCTATCAGTTCATGGTGGCAAAACCATTTTGTTCATTCGCAGAGCACTGTTTATAATAATCTGCTGGGAAATATGGAAGCACCGGTGCAAAATTAAATATGGTAGCAATTCCCTGAGCATCCACTCTGTCATACACACCTTCCTGGGACTTATTCAAGATATTACTCAAGCGGGGTAATTTTTCATGCCTACTAAAGAAGAGGAGAGGCAAGTAGTACAAGGCCTAAACATCACATTGCCTCCAGTGCCTTCTCTTCAGGTCTGCTACTGCGGCTGGAAACCTCCTGTTGCACCATATATCAAGCTGAATGTGGACGGCAGTGTTAGTCAATCAAGTGCTGGCATAGGAGGGATTTTTAGAGACAGCCAGGGCTCATGCATCATTGCCAACTACATGCACAACACATGAAATTCATCTATAGAGGCAGAAGCAATGGCATTACTGTGTGGACTTCAGCTGGCTGTCGATTGAAACTATCTCAGGCTCGAGGTTCAAACTGACTCTTTAGCTCTTGTGAATGTGCTCTTGTAGGTTTTGGAAACACCATGGAAGATAAAACCAACAGTCAAGAAGATCATAGCAATGAAGAGTAGATTCCAGCATCTCAGCATCCAACATGGATACAGGGAAGAAAATCAAGTGGTTGATGCACTTGCAAAGAAGGGGTGCTCAATGAGACAAGGAAAAGGATCGCGCAAGTTCAATTTCCAGAAGACATACTACCTCTAGTTGAGAAGGACTCAACCCGTACTATCTATAAACGACTAAAAAAACAAGAAGGATGAATAGACCAAGAAATATTGTACGCATCCAAAGCACACCTGCAGAAACTACACATATGACGCATTTCAGCTACATGGACAAAGATAGAAGCTGCATCCAAGCATTAACACTTTTTTCTGTTATAATTACCTCTGTATTGGTAATTGAAGAAAGGGGTGATATAGGGTGTCATACTCTTTCCTCCCCTCGGATTTTCCCTGCCAGGGGTTTGCCGAAGGGAGGTTTTGAGGAGGTGGGACTATATCATCCTAAATCATTTTGTTGGAAGTGTCGGGAGGACCATGTAGGTGCATGGCACCATTCTTGCAAATTTTAATAAAATCCTAAAATTTTCCAAAATTTTTTTTTTCTCTAAAGTTGGATATGACAAAAGCTTGTGATCGGGTGTCTTGGATTTATCTTATTAAAGTGCTCCGTGCTTTGGCTTTGCAGAGACGATTATAGACCAGGTTTGGAGAATTATTTCTAACTCAAGCTTCTCTTTGCTATTTGAAGGAAACTCACATGGCTATTTTAAATCAACGAGAGGCCTCAGACAAGGTGACCCCACATCTCCCCTGCCTTTTATCATTGGGGCAGAAGTTCTGAGTTGCAGTCTAAATAAATTTATGAACAACTGTAAATCTTATTCGTATGTAGTCCCAGCAGGTTGCCCTATAGTCTCACATCTTGCTTATGCTGATGACATTATTATATTCTGTCGGGTACAAAATTCGCATTAGATGTCATTCTCAGATTGTTGAAGAAGTACGAGAAGGTTTCTGGCAAGCTAGTTAATATTAGTAAAAGCAGTTTCCTGATATCTTCAAAGGTTGAGAGTTCTAGAGTTGATCTGATCAAACAATGGACTAGTTTCAAACATAGCCGCCTCCAGTCAAGTATTTAGGTGTGCCTCTTTATTCTGGGAATAAGTCACCAGTACTTTTTGATGATACTTTGGCTAAGATGCAATCCAAACTTGATGGTTGGACAGCCTTGATGCTATCTAGTGGAGGCAGGTTAGTTCTAATTAAACATGTGCTGAATAGTATGTTTGTCTATCTGCTAATGGTACTATAACCTCCAATTGGTATCATACATCATATGGAGAGATTGATGTCCAACTTTTTCTGGGGATGGTCTAATAGTAAGAAAAAATTACATTGGAGGTCATGGAATGTCATCTGTCTTCCTCACTCTGAAGGCGGATTAGGATGTCGCTACATAACTGAAATTACCTTGCCCTTCTGTATGAAACTCTAGTGGCATTTTAGACAACAAAACAGTCTCTGGTCGGTTTTTATGATGCACAAATACTGTAAAAAGACAGATATCACAATGGTGAAAGTTAAAAGCTCTGATTCTCATGTTTGGAACAGGATATTGTCGGTTAGCCCAATTATGCTGCAATATACATTTTGGTTCCTAGGATTTGGTGACTGGAATTTTTCTCAGGACAATTGGCATGGCATGAGCATATTTTTGCTAACTGCAGATCTGTGCCATCTTAAGGTTAAGGAGTTCTGGACTAATGGTTGCTGGAATGAACAGATGCTCGAAAATTGCTTCTCATCTCGAACTGTGACTGATATTTTGAATACCCTTCTGAGTCTGATCAAATGATTTGGAAGCCAACCTCCACTGGTTACTTCACTATTAAATTAGCTTAACACATCATTCAGCACAGATCTACTTCCCTGCTCAGCTATAAATGGATCTGGGATTCATGTATCCCACCCAAAGTCAGTATTTTTATGTTGAAGGTTTTACACCACATTGTTCCTGTGGATTCCAACATCTACACTAGAGGCATTTCCTTGGCATCTAAATTCTCATGTTGCTGGTCCTCCGGACATATAAAAACGGCTGAACATCTACTGTCTTCAGGAGAACTTGCTAATCAGATATGGACATTTTTTCATGGAGCTCTATCCCTATCATATGCCTCCATCAGCTTGGCACACAGATTGGAGGGCTGGTTGGATGGGACAGGTGACAAAACTACCATCTTCTTACATAAGGTCATCCCTATGCTCGTTGTCTGGGAAATATGGAAGCTGAGATTTGACATCCGGTTTGGATCAGCCTCCTTGAGCGTAGAAACAATCATACATTCAATCCTGAGCCTGCTAGAAGATATGCTTAAAGCTGGCAAATTCCTCAACCCCCTGAACTCACGAGGACAAAAGAATTTGATCTCACTGAACATCTCGCCACCAAGCAACATGCTGCCCAATCCTGTGACGCGCACCCTGTCTTGGGAACCACCAGTTGAGACTGCTACGAAATCAAATGTGGATGGGAGTGCCTCCCTTCTATCTGCTGGAATTGGAGGAATATTTAGAAGCGCATATGGCACATGTCTGCTGCTCTTCTATGCTAGAATTGTAAATATCTCCTCGATAGAATCTGAAGTTGCTTCTCTACATAGTGGACTGTAACTAGCTGTGTAGCACAATATCCTACATCTAGAAGTAATCACTGACTCTTTGATATGAGCTAATGGTATTTTGCAGGTCTTGTCTACTCCTTGGAAGATTAAGCAAACCATAAAACAAATCTTGGAGCTCAAGGCACGGTTCATTGAATGTACAATCAAACACTACTACAGTGAACTAAATCAGGTTGCTGATGCTTTGGCAAAATGGGGGAGTCAGGAACTGCACACAAACCTGGTGCTTCTGGACCGGCCACCAATAGACGTATTTCCTCTCATCCGCAAGGATTCTATGGAGATCTGATGACTTGAATTTATTCCAGGATTGATCAGTATTTGATCGCGACCCTAGCGTTCTCCATTCAAGAGGCTTCACATTGTAGATTTTTTTCGAGGCTGCGTCTTGAGGGGGAAGATAGTCTTGGTTACTTAAGCTTCATAAGGGTGTGTAGGGAATAGTTGTGGCATCTAGTTGCCAAGGCAGGAAACCTTGATCTTGGAATATCTCAGGCTCGGATTTAACCCCAACTTTATCCACCCAACTCCTTTTTTGTTGTTGAGGGCTGATCGATTGAGCTGTTTTACAACTAGTAATTTGCCTCTGATACTATGCTGCTGGTTTCTGGTCATTAGAAGGTGCTTTTACTCAGCCTGCCCAACTTCTAGATTCTCTGAGCATCCTACAGGAATGAAGAAGGACTTGCTTTTGAAGAAGTGATTCGCTGCTTGCTTTTGATCAACTTGATCTGCATTTGAATCTGCAGCTTCAACAGTTGATTTTCTGCATTGTTTACTAGATCTACAGTAGCTAAAGTCGTGTCTGTAACAAAAAGGGCTGTCAATGTAGCTGCAATCGGAGATGAATTACAAATAACAGCCTCTATTGCAGCAGATTTCCCATCTACTTCTACCAAATTCCCAACAACTTCTTCACCAGCTTGCTAAATTGCAATAGCTTTATGATGGGACGAATGTACCTTACACTAATGTCCAAGTATACACAGTCATTCAAGTAATACCTTACGGGAAGTAAGGGTCATATCCACAGGGAGTAGGTCCTTAACATGCATCAATCTACAACTAA
>JAOYMZ010075609.1:0-11841 GCA_025802335.1 Pinguicula primuliflora | reverse complement strand
TCAGATCTCCATGAATTTCTATCCGCTGCCTATTCAGAATACGACATCATGATATGGTCTGCAACCAGGTTAATGCCATATATCTTTCATCATCAAGATGCTTGCCTTAGACTGCAGTTATCATAATTTGCCTTTCTGTCTTTCATATGTAGTCTTATCACTTATGGATAATTTTCATGCTGAAAGATGGCGGATCCTTCTCAGACTAAACTATTGCATGATATGTAACGATCCGAAGTACACTGATTGTCGCTAAGCTGGATTTGTATTTTTTTTTTGCAGCATGAAGTGGATCAAATTGAAGATGCGTGAGCTTGGAGTACTGGATAATCCCAACTACAAAATTACAGCTCTTATTGATCATTCTGGAATGATCACTGTTCATTCAGATAACCATGGGATTTTCGATTGCAAACCTCTTGGCTTGATCTGGGCACAATACCCTGAGGTTCAATTTCGCAACTTATGTTTCTCATGTCATTCCTTCAATTTCAATTTCGATCGAAGTTAGTATTACTGCTTCAAACCATTCCTCATTCCCCTGAAAAACAATCACTTTGACCTTCTTGGTAACCTTATTCATGTCAAGATCTTCATTACTAGCCTTTGTAACCAATATATTATCTGCTTGACGTAACTGCAGCACTACAGTGCAAAGAACACCATAATGTTTGATGACCTGCGGAGGAACTTTGTGATGAACCCACAAAACGGCTTAACCATCAGACCGTTCAGGCATGCACATTCGAATCGAAACAGTGATCAGGAACTTGTGAAGCTGACCCAGTATTTGCTTGCTATTGCATCCCTTGATGATCTTAGCTCCCTCGATCACAAGAAATGGGAGTCGTTTAACGAAGACAGTTTCAAGCGAAGAAGGCATAGGTAGATTACCAATATGTGACATGTAAACTCTGAAACTTCAGCTGCATAGCTGACTTTGGACCATATAATCTATGGCAATGCACTCTTATCTTTGTAATATGTTTCTGTTTGCGTACTTGCAATGTCTTCAGGATGTCTGTTGGGAACTGACTTTACAAAACAAAAGACAAGTATATTTCTAATGATTTTTTTTATAACATAACGTAGAGTAGGTAAGTAACGTCCTACCGTAATAGCCTGTAAATCACAATAAGAACCTGATGTCTAAGGAGTACTTTGAATTCAATTGTCATCCTCACAACTACTATTTAAATCCTTCTTTGAGTTCCAATGATTCATTTCGTGAGAACCATGACTAAAATTCATCTAATATTATAGACAATGGTAGAATGGCGTACCAATTAGGGGTACATCATTTATTTAGAATAATTTAATTTATTAAAAGTAAAATCCTTAAATGATTATGAAATATCATTGACATTAAAATTTATAAGGCACTATTTTTTTTAACTATTTGTTAAGGTGTCCGCCCCTAATTGGATATTTTGTGTTCACGGTCTAAATTGATCATATAGAAAGTGTATACAGATCAATGAAGTTCATTTTTTATGTAAATCTAACGAGTATATCGTCAATAATTTCTAAAACTCATTTACCAATATTTAAGTAGTCCGTTACTAGAGTTATAGTTATTACCGACAAGAAAATCACCGAAACCTCACCAGATTATGAGGTTTATGATCTATGATGTACAAGCTTTTTCATTAGTGAGATCAATTCCGACTTCAAACAATTACAATTGTTAGAATTCACTTTGTTGAGGATATGAGTGTCCACGACTAGAACTTAACTCTTAATCTTATACCAAATGGGGAGGTGTATAAGGATTTGAAATTTATCTTATATTTTAACAAGGACCTAAATCTATCTTTTAGGTTGTTTGACATTTTTTTTTTGTGTTATATGATTTTCGATATTCCGTATTAAAGAAATGAGCAATGGTATTTATACACATTTGAATATCATTTATTAATATTATGATAATTAGAATAAATTAGAGTAAAGGCTTCAAAATTGAAAATGAAAAAGTCTTCAAAGTTCATAATTTTAGCAGAAACGGCAGCTACTAACGCGCGCAGAAGACAAATTCTGTCTTCTTTCCCTCAACATATGGAACAAAACAAATGTCTCCTGCAAATTACCATAAAAAACATTACATCGCAACCTTTACACTCATTCCAAGCCTGCATTAACACCAGAGTCAGAAACGGCATTGTAAGCAATCACATTCTGCAGTGCGACAGAGAACTTCACTAGTATTCAGACCGACCTTTCCTGGAGAATGGATTTCATCCCATTGTTGTCTGCGCTCAAACAAATATCATTTCATACATTCTTTATCATACTGGTGCTCTTGATCGGTGCTTTCTTCGTGTTTCCTGCTTGTGAGTTCTAGTTTTTGTCCTTTCATACTTGGATCTTTCCTTATGTTGTTCAGGATAAAGTTTCTGTTTGAGAAAGCGGTTGTCTAGCCCGCCTAGCCGTTAGGCGGTCGCGCTCCACCCTGTCTGCCTGAATGTCGCTTAAGCACCCGCTTAGGGCGCCTAAGCGCTGTGGGTGGCCTGACCTTTCAGGAACAGCCAGCACTTTCTGACTAGTAAGTCTTTTCCTGTGAATCTCTTATGATGGTGGGTTTCAGTTATAGTGCAGGCAGTTACGATCCATTGGATCCTAACGGGAACATCACCATCAGATGGGATATCCTGCAAGCAAACGATGATGCTACCCAAGACGTAAGAATTTTGAATGCTTTGAATGATCCTGTCATATTCTTGCGCTGTTTGAGAGGTAGGTCGCCTAGTCACTTAGGCGTCAATATGTTGTCCTCCGCCTTGCCCGAATTACCGCTTAGGCGGACGATTAGACCGTTTGGGCACTGAACGAGCCCTCACCGCTCAGAATGCTAGCGCTTTCTCGAACACTGATTCTTGCATAGCCATCAAATATGAAGATGTTGATTCTATAACGTGATTTTTCTGGCATAAGATGTACAAGAATCTTAAAAACTCATATGATCATGTCCTCACTCAGTAAGAGCTTAAAATCAGTTCAAAGATGTTGAAATCTGGGTAACCTGCATATGCTTCCTCCTACAGGTAAGGGTATCAATTGTCAACTATCAACTCTTTCGTCATATAGAATTCCCAGGATGGAAGATCAGTTGGAGATGGCCGGGGGATGAGGTGATTTGGAACATTTTAGGAGCTGAGGCTACTGAGCAGGGGAACTGTTCTACATTCAGAGGAGTACAATTACCTCATTGCTGTGAGAAGGAACCTGTGATCATCGACCTTTTGCCAGGAGCTCCTTATAACAAGCAGGCAGCAAATTGCTGCAGAGGTGGAGTTGTATCATCCATGATGCAAGATCAGGAAAAATATCTTGCTACATTTCAGATGCATATCGGGGGTGCGAGTTTAAACGGTTATATCCCCCAAATACCGGGGAACTTCACTCTTGGGCTTCAAGGGTACACCTGCGGGGAACCTTTGCAAGTTTCTCCATCAAAATTTTATGAAGACCAGGGGCGTCGGAAGACACAGGCTCTTGGTAAGTGCAGAGTCCCTTGAAGTTTTAAATTCCGAATAATGTTAGGCATACTTAATTCTTGCATACTTAATTAAGCATACATGTCAAAATGACGTCGTTTTTAACGTAAGTGTACAAATATTTAAAAATATATAATTATTTTAATATGTGTACACTTTTTAAAACGACGTCTTTTGACTCAATAACCTTTCTAGCTTCTAGCTTCAACCTTTGTTCGAGAAGGCAATTGCCTCCCACTGGGCAGCCACTCCTACGTGCTCGAATGCTGCCTAAGCACCCGCTTAAAGGTGCTTTAGCGGGCGCCTAGGTGCTAGGCGGACCATGACCGCACCGCATAGGCTTTCTCGAACACTACCTTCAACATGATAGAATTTTCATAACTTGATGCTGATGATAGCAGGTAGACATCGTATACTACATGTCTCTTGAATCACGGAGTTTTTGAGTGTGAATTTCTTCGCTCAAGCATGCCTACAGTGTTTCTTACAGTTTCTGCATCATGCTGCTTGATATTGTTCAAGTGAAGAACATTCCATCAATCTAATCTTTTCAAAAAAAAACTTGTGGCAGCAACCTGGAATGTGACATGTTCCTATTCCCAGTTCAGAGCTGCACCTGCGCCAACATGCTGCATTTCCCTTTCCGCATTCTACAACAAGACTATCGTCCCATGCCCAAAATGTACCTGTGCTTGCCAAGGACAGTTGGGAGCTCAATGTTTGCAGTACGTTATCGCCATCGCTCCTCCCATCTTTTTCTGCATTGTATCACTCACACTATCTGTAAGAATGGACTTTCTTGTGTTATGATATATACAAAAGTTTGTTCTTGCTGCGAAATTCTGTAGGCCGGGAGCCTCGCCGCCACATTTGCAGCTACAACCTCACGAGCCACCAATGGCAGTAGTGCAGTGCTCGGATCATATGTGTCCTATATGGATCCATTGGCATGTGAAGCAGAGTTACAAGCAGTACTGGCGTGTGAAGATTACAATAACCAATCTGAATTTTGTCAAGAATTACACCCAGTGGAACTTGGTTATGCTGCATCCAAATCTCAAAAGTGTTACACAAGTCTTCAGTTTCAACTACAAGCCCCTCAATATTCATGGCAGCCTGAGTAAGATCATTTTTCTCATGTTCATGATTCTTTGAATAATTCAATGGCCACTCTATTACAGCAACAAGCATAAAAAAATATTATAAGGAACTACAGTAAAAAATCAAAATCACAAGGATACTATTTATTCAGTTGTCTCTGATTTTTGTTTTTCTGATTTTTTTTTCCTATTCTGGAATTAATTGACTGGGGGTCACTATGTTCACTTTCCAGACGATACTGGAATGTTCTATGGGATTCGGTACTACAATGATATGCTTTTGCAATCTGGGAAGGATGGTAATGTGCAGACAGAAATGCTGCTGCAAAAAGATCCAGGGATTTTCACTTTCAGGGAAGGATGGGCATTTCCCAGAAAGATCTCTTTCAATGGTGAGGATTGTGTGATGCCCTCACCAGAGGACTACCCCAGGCTCCCAAACGCAGGACATTATGAAGCACAACCAGTTACATCTCTAGTTGTTTTGATCCTGCTGTTGTTGCTGACAGCATAACACGAATGCCGCTAGCTACAACCGAAACCTTTTGCAGATTTTACTTCTTTTGGTTATGACCTTTTCATGGTATGATCAAGATTTTGACAAGGGATCCATATAGGAAAGTATGCTACTATCAAAACAATGTTAACCCTCAACCTATTGGTAAAAGTTGAAACGTCTTACCAACTAAGCTGCACTTCATTGCCAAACGGTATCCACTTGGTGACAGGATTCCAGGCACAAAATTCCTCCGAGCTTTCTGTCATCTAGCTCAACCAAAAAATATGATAGCAGTAATAGATAACAAAGTGTTAATTCTGCGATTTAAGAAACAATCACTTGGCATTGAATGAAGCTAATGAACACTGTTCTGATGACCACCTCAGGTAAGTCACGCCCACAACAACTATTTTACGGTGCAGACTACCAGGTGTATGCGGCATGAAGCCCGGCAGATTGAAGTGTTATTCAAGAATTGAAAAAGGAAAAACTACAATAAACAAAAGGAAAATGAACAAAAAGGCCAGCACAATCCTGTCATTCAATCAGTCTAGAGGTAACTGATTCAATTGGTGGCGTGGCATCCGAAAATGGAAGGCTGCTAGTAGATGAAGTCGCACAATAAAGGGCCGAAGATATGTTATTCCTCTACATGTGAACAGAGCTTAACTCAGAGTTGCGTGCCTTGCTGGCTTCCTTGGGGTTCAGGGAGAGGCTAGAAAAATGTTGATCGAGATCCGAGCTTTTCGTACGTCTGTGGCTGGAAGATGTCTGCTGCTGTTGTTTCTGGTACAAGTTCCTCAGTCTTCCAACTTCTCTCTCCAGTACGTCATGCTCCACTGCACCAAACAGTCAATGAATCGTAAGATTTGAATCCCAAATCATATCTCAATCGTAAGATTCAGACAACTGATGGGCATAAATGATTCATATCTAAGATTTGAATCGTTTAGCTTTAAAATCAAATTGTAGGATTTGAATTGTAAATCGTAGGATTTTGATAACAGAGGTCACATATTCAAAACTTCACTGAAGTTCTTTTGCAAAACAGTAATTGAAAGTAGAAGTATGCCATGATACATTAATCTATTCAAGGAAAAAGGAAGAAGAACTAATTTCCAAGCAGCATGCCTAGTAATTCACCGTACCACCAATAATGAAAGAAATAACCAGTGGCAGGTCTGAAAACACTTATTTTTCACAAGTGATGTAAGAAAATTTTACTCACTGTACTTGATAAGCTGCTCCTCAACTAAGGCTTCCAAACGTTGCTTCAATGCTTTATTCTCCAAGCTCAGAATGAGATTTTTCTGGTTGATAAATTCGAGTTCAGCAGAAACTTCAGAACCTTCTACCTGAAGTCATATACAAAATGGTCATTAGGGAATCTTTTAGAACACAGAAAGAAGTACACAAACTCACCTAGATTTTGACTGAGCATGGTTGAGTAGTTTACCTGTAAAGCTTGGACATTTCTTTCAAGTTCAGCTATGTATTGGAGCTTCCGGACCCGTGAACGCTGAGCATATTGCCTGTATAGACAATAAGTGTTTACCCCTTAGTTCCATAGGCTAAAATTACTATAATCACTGACATTAAGCAACATCTTCAGCTAAGGAACATGTTATAGGGGTGAGGAGAAAGCACTTTTCCAATCATTTCCAACATTCCGCCACACAAAAAATTTTGGCCCTTGTCTGCATAGGTGCGAACATGAACAAAGGTGGATAAGGGGAAGAAAATGTGCTATGGCACGCACGGAGCATGAAAAATGATATATTGAATGTTAAGAATGCTCCTAAACAAGGAGCACAACATGAGCATTCAACCAGATACTGGAAAAAGTTGGAATAACATACTGCTTCGCTCGTTTCGTGTCTGTTTCTGCAGACTTGAAATGAGAAGGGTCGTTTTCCTCGAAATACCCTTTTGTATCTCCATATTCACATTCAACCAGATCATGCTTCTCAATCAACCGAGATATGCTTCTATTTGAATCTTGTGATGAACTCATTGATCCTGTTTTTTGACAAAATCCATTGGCGGCCATAAATGGAAGACCATAGGAAGGTGCAGAAGATGCATCTCCCAGTTTGTTCTTAGTTTTCACAGTTGGATTCAAGCCAAAATATGAAGAGCTATCCAGTGCATCCTTGTAAATATCATACTCCTTAGATCCCCTGAAAGACATTGGAGTCATGTACTTGTACCTATTATCATCCTCAGATTGCGAACCAGTGCTCCCACAATTAGCTCTATCGCTATAAGCAAATGAATCACTTGATGAGCGGCGATGGCCGCCTCTGTGGAGAGGCATTTCTGGCTCATCCAGGAGTTCATCTAGCCAAGAAGGTTTTTCATCTACCAAGAAGTTCTCAGAGGAAGTACGCTGGTGATGAAAATTTCCGTCTCTCGGCTTTGGAGTAATCCAGTGGTCGACCGTTGAAGCAGGAGTATATTCAGCACAGGATGCTGGTATGCTGGGAAATGGAACTTTAGGGGGCAGTAGAGAAGCTCTCCCGTTGAAAAGCATATTTCTGGCGCTAGATGGCCCCTTGGGGTTAGCCATAGCCAACAATTCAACAATTTCTGCAACTTTATGAGCAACTTAACATGAGAAAGGTGCTTTTGATAGGAAATACAGTGATAGCTGTACTTAAATATCAAACAAACTCACAATATAAGTATCAAGAATTTTTTTCAGGTGCCTAACTTACGGTGCCGAAAAATTGGTACGGTGCCGAAATCTAATCTCAACCGTAGGATCTGTGTATGAACGACCAAGATCATTACGTTCAGACACAGATCCTACGGCTGAGATTAGATTTCGGCAATGTATGGTAAATTCGGCACCTGAAAAAAATTGTAAGTATCAAAGGGAAAAATGCATTCAAGTCAGCAATAACATAAAACAGAGCTTTCTATAATGGTAGTACTTCATGTTGGCTTGAGTAATCAGCAGGACAAGACAAGGTTCAAGCCTGATTCAAAAAAGAGAAATGCAATATTAAACCTGCAACTATGTCCCAAGCACATCAGCACCCAAATGCACGAAAAATAATCAAGAAAAGGCAATGAGACAATATTAGTGATGTTAAAGTTGTTATTTCCAAGAAAACATGTGAAGTTGAAGAGTAAATACTCAGGGACAAGCATTTGATATGGAAACAAATTTCTCAATCACAAATAGGTAATAAGATCCCAACAGGAATGTGAACTCTGGTTAAACACTGAATCTTCAAATTCAATGATGAATGAAAATCATGTTGCCACATTCCAACTAAAAAAGCATTTGAAAAAATTCAAAACACTCTTAGAGGCAATTCCCAAATGTCACCATGCAGCTAAAAGATAAATGCCAATACTACACGAAGACTCATCCTCTCATATGAAGAGGTCAAAAGAGAAGATTTCAGCTAGATTTGATACGCGAGACAAAATAACCGATTAAAAACCAGAAACAGAGAAACTTTGTCTCGTCAGAATCTTTTCACCGAACAAACTCTAACCAATATTTAGTGTAGCTTCGAGAAAATCTCATAAAAATCAAATCTTTACATTTGCATTGAACCAAAAATCATTACTCGTAGCGAAAGAAAAAGGACAAAAACCTGGAGTACAAATCTTGGCACTGTGATATGCAAGGAACCCAGAACGAGGAAATATCAGAGCTGGATAAATTATAGTTTTTGGTCTTCTGCTGCTCCCCTTTCTTGGTTTTGGCTTCTTCTTCACTTCCTCTACACCACTTACCCATAGATGTCCTATATTGTGAAAAGGTGTGATTCTTAGGTTGGAATTCACTTGCCAACTAAATATGAGATGTTTATTGTTTTTATTGACTCTCCTCCATTCCTAGCTTTTAGCCTTTACAACCCAATAAGCTGAACTCACAAACAATTCTTCACATGGTTGATGACAACGACTTATATTTTTTTAACATGCAAGATAGTTATACTTTTTTACACAGCTGTATTTTGAATTCTGCATTCTTATATTCACAGGTCCACGGTAATTGACAAATTCTATGGTGTGTTCATGAGATAGAACTGATCGAAAAAACATGTTATGTTTCTTATAATTTCAAGTTGCCCATTAAATATGCCATTGAATCCTTCTTTATGGAACAATTAATTTTGCCAGATTCTCCATAAGTTGGGCGAAATTTGTAGACAGCTCAGTGTTGCATCATCGACAGGGATTTTGGTACCACTGGTCCCAACTCAGATAGTCTTTTTTATTGTGTTCCTCAAACTAATATCGAAAGAAACATATAAATCAGGCAAAAAAAACTTAATCAAAAAAGTGTTCTTTTACATTGTTATTCACATTCGGGTTGTCGTATTTCAGAGTATTCAGAGTAGACGGGATACTCGAGAAGGCGGTTAGCTAAGTCATTTAAGAATTACTTACGTGTTAGTATGTTGGCCTTCGCATTGTCCAAATTCCTACTTAGATAGCCGGCCTAGTATACACCTATCACGTTGGATAATCCAATTATTTTGATAATTATCACAACACATATCTGTATCTTTGTGTTCCCTTATTATTTTCAGGCCTTTTCAGAAAATGCTCCATGTTACCCACTCAACCAAAATCTTATTTTTGGCTTGAATCAAACCCCTATTCGAATTTAGTTTTGCTTGTGTTGCCAGTAAGCACAACTTAGTCATCTTACCTATTTCCACACCTCAACTGCAATCATAATGTTGGGTTGGCTTGAATATAGTCTGTGAAAGTACGTTCCTTTACAGCTCATGTTGAGTAGATTTTGGGTCAAGGCCATTGATGAGACGCTTCTTCAGTTCAGGGCAAGTATGTGATTGCTTCTGTAGCAAAAATAGTAGTCCCACCCCTTTTACACACCGCTAATGCACCGCTACACTCTCACTTTTGAGTTGTTTCTTCTGTGTCAATTTGGAAGTTTGCTTCATGTTGATATACTATTTTTGGAATTTTACTACACCGCACCCCTTTTACACACTTTAAATGCACGCTTGTGCATGGACACACACACATAATCTAGGGAGGACGGGCAGCTCTGGTATAGAACAAACAACAGAAATCTTCATATGCTTGGTTCTTGCGTGCTCAGTTCGTACTCAACTTTTCGTAGCACCATCCGTTTACGAAATTGGTTGCAACATTGGAAAGCTTATACATTGAATTGCATATGTTCAAATTTTGGTGATATTCCGACGACGTTATCACCGTTTAACGGAGGGTTATAAATCCTCTTGGATTAAGTAGTCTTAAATAGGATTTTAGAAATTTCCGACGACTAAGTCGCCGGACACCGAACCAAAGCATGAGGCTTTTCATCTACAATGTATAAGCTTTCCAATAGTGCGATCAATTTCGAGAACGGATGACTAATTAAAAAAATTGTACACGCAAGGGAAAAACTGACCACAGTAAAACTGTCCATAAGAACTTGTGTGTAAGTATTATCCCTTAAAACAGTGCAAAAAAGTGCATGTTGTCCACTTGAACTTGAAGTCTTTTAATCCACTCCAATAACTAATTATTCGTATATGTAATTCACCTCCCACATTTGGGCTCCGTGCACGGCTTAATCATGGGTTCAAAGGAAAAATAAACAAAAGAAAACAAGGAACCTATCTGTCGATGGGTAGAAGAATTTGTTCGTTTGTTTGCGTTTTATTTTTTTGGTAAGTTGTTTGCGTTTTAGTAGTACAAAGGAACTGAGATGGTAAACAACGTCGCTGTTTTTTTATAGCCATTTGGCGCTCATGCAAAGCGGGTAGCAACGGGGCGGGTCCCAATTTAATTGTTTATAAATAAATATTTTTTGTCTTCTCCAAATCCCCCTCATTAATCTTGATTGACTACCACTAGAATAGCATTCCTCTTTTTTAACCACGAACACCAACAGTTTGTTTGACGGTATTAAAGATCCTATGTGTGGAGATGATGAAGTTATTTCCATTCGAAGTATTAGTCCTTCTTCTTCATCTTAAGTTATACATCAATTATTTAATTGGAAAATAATGTCCGCCGTCTATGGCTTGACTGGTTTGGTTAATGGTATCAGCTTAGCTTACGTGACATTCGAGAGCCACTTGAGGCAAAGGCTTGGTTCAATCATACTTTCAGGGGTGCGGAGGGGAGCAAATTTGTTTTCAAGGAGTACCAATGTATCAAATATATGTAAATATACCGCAAGCTTCTAATATACACCTCTTAGGTATATAATTTGTGTACGATTTTTTGATCACATTTTCTATTGTCGAAATTGATCAATAAAAAATTGTACACATTGTTAGATATGAGATCAAATCTTCCCCCATATTTTCCGAGATTACATTCCTATAATTCCGAGATTACCCTAGATATTAAAATCACAAGGGAGCCATCTATAAAAAGAGTGATGATGTACATTGTATTGAGTGTGTGAAAAACATGAATACAAGAAGGTCCTTTCTTCCGTGGACGTAGGCTATGCCGAATCACGTAAATACTTGTGTGAATTGTGTTCTACATATCTAAAGTTGTGTTTCTTCATAGTATCGGAGTAGGGAACGAATCCCGGTATCGTCATTTACCAATAGAAAGAAGTGTGTGATTGTGCGATGGTAGAAACAACAGCTGCTCTAGCAGAGGCGGCGAAGGTCCTCGGCGAGCAACTCACGGCAGTCCTGCAAGAGAAGAACAACTCGTTAGTAGTGAAGGGAGAATCACCAAAACAAGGGAATCAAGGGGATATAAAGCTTGCTGAAGTTCTTGA
>JAOYMZ010075598.1:0-11841 GCA_025802335.1 Pinguicula primuliflora | reverse complement strand
AAATCAGGGGAAAAACCACGGGCAGGGATAGAAGACTTCCACTATGAAAGAATATAGGAGTTACAATCTCTTTAGACTACTAGGAGATACCACTTGTAATCTCTTTAGAGAATAAAAGATAAATACTCAAACTCTCTATTTTTCTCTCTAGTATTTGTCTCTGTAATGAAACTCGAAGATTTCGGGATGATGAAACAAATGAATGAGTTCATCCTTTTATAGGGGAGAAAATGCATGAAAATAGTAGTGTGAACCATTATTTAAATACCGCTCACGTTTCCGTCAACCGTCCATCATTTTTCTCATTTGCATCATTTGTCTTTGTTGAAAACAACATTGCCGACAAATTGCACTCACAGGTCAAAAACAAATAAATAGTTTTTACGGAGTAATTTAAAGATATAGGTTACTTTCTCTGAAATTTCAAGCACTTTAGGAACTGTTTAAGCTAGGACTAGAAAGAGGTATTTGAAAACAAGAAAAAATAATGAGGAATTTTTTCGGTACGTGACCCACGCGCCATGAAATCAAATTCACTAAGCCTTGCATGCTTCTCCTCCGCCGCGACAGGCAGATGGCCGGTGCAATGGTACACTTCTGCCGGTACCTCACCCTCCTCCTCTTCCTCCTCCTCCTCCTCCTAGAGTTGCATGTACTCCATTCCCTCCCAATTTTGGCTGGTTGGCATCGGAAGGATGTGCGGTCTCAATTTATACAAAAGTTGTCGGCCAGAACAGAGCCATCGGAAAAAGGATGGCACGGAACAGAACTTAAATTACCAATGCACGAGCAGGCTCAATCCATCAACGGAAAAAAAACTTAAACCAGAATTGAAAATATAGAACCTATATCCCACTCTTTCCATTTAACCAATTTCCAGTTTCATGGGCGAGATCGAAAATGGTTGAGGTATTTAGCGCATTCAATTTAGTCATGGATTTACATTTGTTGAATGTTCCAGACAGGTTAGGTAAAAACATGTAGTCTAAAGTATTCAAAATCCTTTGGCCCTCAACTGTTATTGTTTCAATTGAATAAAATTTGGATTGGCTCAACTATGTTGTAAGTGAGTAAGAGGTAGATATTTGAGATATACTGTTGGGTTTCAAACGAATAAGGTTGTTGGATTACAAAATGGAAGTGTTGCATTGTTTCTTTCAAAAGAATCAGATTTCCTTGATAGATTGACCAGTATTCGAGAAAGTGTTGGACGGTCCCTAGGTAGCCATGGCCTGCCTAACCCCAATTCGATCTAGACACCCATTTAGGTGCCCTTAAGCGGATGACAGTAGAGACTTATGTATTGAATTAAAAAAGATATGCTAATGAGTTTGTAATTTTCGTACAAAGCTAGATAACATTTTTCATGTTTCTAGATAACATGAAATTTCTCTTGCCCACATGTTAGTTGTGGCCGTGAGCAACGATCATATGAATTTAAAATCTTTGGATTTATCGTCATTGTCCTCTTATTTTTTTTGTTAAGAAAATGTATATTACAAATAAAAACGTATTTACATGTACTGACCACCATGTTCCTTCTGTCGGGCAAAATTAATTACACCCCATGAGACAGGTAACAGGGTGTTAAATCAAATTCTATACACAAGAAAAATTGTCAATGAAGCTTTAACCCATTTCCATGTACATGTTTGTATCTTGCTTACCACAATACTTGGAGAAACCACACGGCTATTGTAATGTCTTTGATTCCTTGCACTCTATATCATCTAATTGGTAGCAAGCCAAATAATCATACACTATTTCTACTTCACACCCGGAGGTTGCTATTCATGGAATACCTCTAGCCTACTCAAATCCACATCTAGTTGAATCCAATCCGTTACTTTCAACCACACTTGTTTCACAAACTCACAGTCACCAGATACATGTTCACACATCTCCTCATAATCACCACACATGATACAATTCAAACACATATCCATATGTATAATGCCTCGTCTCTTCAAATGATGCATTATGGGAAGCGCGTTTTGCGCCAATCTCCAACCAAAAATATTCACCATTGATGGGATACATTGACTTCTCATCTTTTCAATTTTTTCTAGTAGCTGTGGCTCCAAACATTTTGGTCTCATTTCAGCCAAGCTTAAGTACGCTTCCTTCACTTGATATTTCTCATCTTTGTTGTCCACACAAGTCCGTTGGTCTCTCACATTTTCCTGCAAAACAATATGTGATAAGAGTTCAGTTAATTCCTACTTTACCCAATCAAACAATCTCCTTCTCCATTCCCGCACCTATTCCCACATCCATCCACCCACCTTCCACGTTCATCCGCATTCACATTCCTTCTTTTATCAATTCTCATCAACCTACTAAAATTTCTTTCCAATGGTCCTTCCCCAACCCATGTATCCTCCCAAAAACGGACAGCTCTCCCATTACCCACCCTAATTCACCACCATCTACTATTTTTTTAATAAATACCTTCTTTATAGCCCCTCTTCCAGTCATATTTTAAAGAGTTCTTGTTCCATACCGAAAGTATAAGTGTGAGAGAAGGAGTTTAAATAGAAATTGTGGGGAGAACCTCTTACATTGGGCTCAAGATTTTAATGGTAACACATACAATCCTACCAGATTAACCCTCATGCACACCTACACACATGATATCCGAATCGATCGTAAACGGTCAGGCTCGTTTTTTCTTCATGGGTTTGTGACCCGAGTGTTGGGCCTGTCCAGCTTCTTTCCCCTTTTTCTTAATTCTATCATCCTGCACCTCTCCCTGTCTAAACTCCCATTTCCCCCGCCCTTCCTCCACTATTACCTCCCTTACCATTGTTCCATCCCCTTCAACTGGACTCATCCAATCCCCTTTCTTAAATCCCTCCCCATACGTAATATTTTTACCAACAACACCTCCTACCACCTCCTCATGTACCCCATCACTCCTAACCAAAAGTTCTCTACATTCTCCTACTGTCAAACACCAACTTTGCCAATAGTTAGACCGCAACAGTCTCTTCCACAATACATTTCCATCATCCAACACTTTACCCGCCCATTTGCCAAATAAAACACTATTGAAATCACTCAATCTCTTAATTCATACCCCCCGTCTATTCAAAGGTTGACATATTTTCTCCCAAGCTATCCGCACAACTCGCCTTTTATCATCACTCACTCCCCAAAGGAAGGATCTACGGACGGATTCAAGTTCATTAAGGACTTGTTTTTGAGTTATGAACAACGAAAAGTAATACGAGGGAAATGAGGATAGAACTGAATTAATTAACACCAACCACCAACCAATAGATTTTTGTGCACCCAAGAACCCAAAACTCTCTTGAATATTTTCACTACTAGACTCCATGTACCTTTACTACTCACTCTTGCTCATACCGGTAGTCCCAAGTAGATAAAACATAAACTGCCAACCTTGTAATTCAAATAATCTGCCATTTTCTCCATCAAAACACTTCCCACATTTACATCAAACTAAGTTGCTTTCCTAAAAATTAATGCGCAAACCCGTCACCAGCTTAAAACACCTCAAATCGTTTTAAACCCTCTAACAGTTGACCATTGACACCTTCCAAACATAATTGTATCATCAGCAAATTGAAAATGCGAGATTTTCACTCTATCCTTTCCCATTTCAAATGGCTCAATAATACCTTGTTCCACAACATTTTTTTACCATAAATGATAACCCTTTGGCCACAATTAGAAATAAGAATGGCGACAATTGATCCCCTTGTCTCAAACCCTTTTTGGGTCAAAATTCCTTAGGTGTACTCTCATTAATCAGCACAAAACATGAGGTTGAAGATAGGCACTCCCTTATCCATAACCTCCACTTTAATGAAAATCCTATATTTTCTGCAATGCTATCAAAAAAATAACAATCCACCGTATCGTATTCTTTTTCGAAATCAACCTTAAATATCAAAGTCCCTTCCTTCTTCCGGTTCATTTCATCTACCACCTCATTTGCACATAACACTCCTTCTACAATATTTCTATTGCCAATAAAAGATGGCTGATTCTCTGAAATTACTTCCTCCATCACACCTCTCAATCTCACTTACAACACTTTTGTGAAAATTTTGTACATACGGCCTATCAACGTGATTGGTTTGTAATCATCAACATCTTCAGGTGATCCTTTTAAAGCTATCAACGTTCTATGTGCAACATTACCCTCACTCACAATCCTTCCATTCATATAAAACTCTCCCATCATTTGTTCGATATCCTCTTTTAGTACAGTGAAAAAACACTTAATAAAGGTGAAATTAATTCTGTCTGGTCCATGGCTTTTCCTTCCCCCACAATCAGCGATGGCTTCCATAATTTCTTGTTCTGAAAATAGTTGAATAAGTGAATCTTTTGCTCTTTGAGGCAACTTACCCTTCCCCTCTCCTCCTAGACCCAATCAGTTACTCATTGTTTCTTCAAATCTGGCAGCATAGCTCTTTCTAAAGCACTCTTTTACTTCCTCAGGTATCTCCATTCACACATCACCCATCGATACTCCACATATATAATCCCTTTTTCTATTATGTTTCACATAATTTTGAAATTTTTTTAATTCACATCCCCCGTTTATTCCACTGGATCCTTGACTTCTGCATCCATACCACTTTCTGATCACTCCTCACTTTTCTTATATCTTCCCAAAGTCTCTCAGGCTCATTCCTTTCATCTACTGATAACTAACCTTCCCAGCTCTTTTCTCCAACTCATATAACTCCGCTTTCAGCCCCCAAATTCTCCCCTTGGGATCAATATTTTTCTCCAAATTCCATTCTCATAAGCAACCATCAGTTCTGTAAAATTAGGGTAAGCGATTAGGTAACTCCTAATTCCTGCGCCACCGTCCTTGTGACAGCCGTATGGTCGTTACCTCTGTGCCGGCAACAAGGCCGACGCCCGTGCCACCACATCCTGTGCCATTCTTATCCCCTCCTGCTCCTGGTTACCGGCGGCCTACGATGGATGGCAAAGTTATTAGGATTTCGGCACCATCCCCTAGCGATGTCAACACCGGCTCATCCCCTATGCGTGATGCGACAACAAAGACGCCATGGTACATGCTCGAAATATCACTTTACAGAATTGCCAATATCTCCGACGAGTTATCAATTGCCCTTTATTGAATGACGGGGAGTCCAGTGCTCGTCGAGCCTAAGAAATCCAGAACTGGGAAAAGCTTGACAGGAGGCTTCAACGGTGTAAGCAGGAACCAGCGTGCCCGCTACGGAGCATTCCCAGGGTACCCAGCTTATCAACATCCCAACAGTACTGGTCAGGCTAGCACGATGCCCTGCCATTACCAAATTCGCCCGACTCTGAGCAACCGCAACCTCATACCACTTTATAGGATTTCCGGACTCCTGGAGCAAATCTTATCATTCAGTTCTAAACTCCCATATAGATTAATCATGTTTACCTTCGTAACATAATCTTCCACCTTCCTTCCACTGCCAATTACACCTCAT
This sequence comes from Pinguicula primuliflora, assembly GCA_025802335.1. Taxonomy (NCBI): domain Eukaryota; kingdom Viridiplantae; phylum Streptophyta; class Magnoliopsida; order Lamiales; family Lentibulariaceae; genus Pinguicula; species Pinguicula primuliflora. Next base: position 6,370 of record JAOYMZ010075598.1, on the reverse strand, counting down.
CATCCCATATACATTAACCATGTATACCTTCCTATCAGAATCCTTCCACCTTCCTTTCACAGCCAATACCCCCTCATCATTCCACATTTCCTCATATCTAAAACCGTCTTTATCCTAGATTCATAACATCCCACTTTATAAACCATTAGAGCCGACACCCAATCAAACTAATCATTGTACCAAATTGTCTGAACAAATGACCTATCCATTACCTCACTCTTGGTTTGCTGAGATCCCACGAACACTACTTAATTCTCTCTCAATAATTTTCTCAGCTCCTTTCTTTTCTGATTGCACCCCATCCCTCATACATTAAATGTCATTATCTGCATTTGATTAAACTCTTCACTTCCTCACCCTTCCCTCCTGCCTTACTGGTCACTTCTGCAGTATCTCTCATCTCCATTCTTATTATAGCCTGAACTTGTTTTCCTTTTTCAATCTGCTATGTCATCCCTATAACATCCCTACATTTAACACCTCTTCTGCTTCCAATCTTAACTACCTATTGTTGGATGCAACAATATTGCTATCCGCTATTGAATTTTACAGTTCAGATGTGTTGTACAATTTGTCATACTCATCCTTAGCCCCCTTTTGTTTACCTTTCACATTTCTCTTCATTTCTCTCAATGCCTTCTCCCTTAGCATGTCATTCCTTTCCATCGAAGCAGTTTTCTTTGTGTTTTTCACCTTTATGTTCCCTTTTTTTTTCTTCTGCTCATATTCAGTTCCCCTGGACTCCGTACTCCTATCCACAGTTTATTCCTCAATCAATCTTGCAGTGTTCTCCTCATTTCCGCACTCTTCTATACCTTCCACCACCTCGTCCTCAATAGCTATCACCTTTTAACATACCGTATCTCCTCATCCCATTTCTTCTCTCCTGCATTTTTACTTTCTACATCAAACTCATCAATCTTGCATCTACTTTCTAGCTGGTTTTCCATCATTCCAATATCCACTCCTATTCCCTCATTGAATATTTTCACTTCCATCAAGCTCCCATCTCTCTCAACCACCTCCTTCCTACTCTCATCCTGATTTATTTCCTCACACTACCCTTCCCATTCATCCTCGGATGTGGGGAGTCTCTACCACAATTTTCCTTTACCTTCACAATTCCTTTCTCTCTCAAAATCCACGTCCTATTCCCATTCATCTCCCTCTCCTCTGCCATCTTCACCATTTTCACCTCTCCATTCACCCTCCTCCTTCGAGCTATTATCCTCAGTCCCATCATGCACCATTTCTTCCTCTAATCTCATATCGTATAACACATTCTATATGACCTAATTATAATCTGTATAAAATTGTATGAAAGAATGTGTGTATGTGGCCTAACTTTCCAGTCTAGAATGTTAGGACCAGATTAACAATGTTAGGTTCAGGATGGTAATCCTAACCATTCTACCTGAACCCAACATCATTAATCTGATCCTAACATTCTGGACCATAAAATTTCTCCATTATCGAGATGGGCTTCTACTTCCACACACGAACTCTGATGGTAGGGTGTTTATATTTGTGTAAAAGTCGAAGCTAACTAACTATGAAACTCTCACATTGATACGCAGGATTTCAGTGTTCCACATAGTTACTTTTATCATTTCTACTTGCTGGGGGTCGTGTGGACTACTTTGCTGCTTGTATGTACCAGTCACTATGCGTTCATCATAACGTCTGAAGTTTCCGAACAAATGCTTTATCCAAATCAGCTGGAACAACAACGGAGAGGAATATGGGATTGTGTCTTCTTGCTCTTACTGATGGAAGTTCACGTGCTACGACGACTTTTCGAGAGTATATATATATTCAAGTATAGTCCCTCAGCTCGAATGAATCTTCCCATTTATCTCAGTGGGCTGTTGTAAGTCTTGCTTCCTTTTACATTACGAATATATTTCTTTCGTTTCTTTGGATAGCTGATCACCAAGAGTAAAACAATTCCAATCCGTAATATAAATTATGTTAAGAAGAATACATGAAGGAAATATGATGAAGGGTAACTTTGTATTGATATATCATTAACATTCTCTCTCCTCACTAACACTTACAAGTGCATGAAATATGTGGGAGATGCTACATGCCCTTACAGGTTTTTCCATACCTCTATGAACATGAAAAATAAGACATTTTTAATAATTTTATAAATCCTAAAAATCCTATAAACATTAATTTAAATAATTGTAAACCAAATAAAAATGAGATTAATATTATGGTGATTTCGACGTCCAAAAAATAAAACCCTAAACTCTATAAATCCTAAATTCTAAACTATAGTTACGCTAAATACTAATAAAAAATAGTGATCAACATTACGGTGGCTTCACCGAAAAAAATATATAACCATGTACCCTATACACTCTAAACTCCAAATTTAAATAATGCTAAATCCTAATAAAAATTGTTATTAAAATTATAACAGCTTTGCCGCCAACAAACTAACACCCTAACCCGTTAAATCCTAAATTTAAACAATGTTAACCCTAATAAAAATGATAATTAATATTACAACGGTTTCGTCGTAGAAAAACTCAAACTCTAAACCCTAAATCCCAAGCACCAAAATCCAAAAGTCTAATAAAAATGGTGATTAATACTACGGCACCTTCGCCGCAAAAAATATAAACCCAAAACTCTAAATTTAAATAATGCAAAACCTAATAAAAATGGTGATCATTATGACAGTGACTTTGTTGTAAAAAACATAAAATCCTAATCATATAAACCCTAAGCTCTAAATTTAAATAATGGTAAACTCTAATAAAACTAGTAATTAATATTACTACGGCTTCATCGCCATCCAACTAAAATCCTAAACCCTATAAACACTGAATCTTAAAGTCCAAAAATCCTAATAAAAAATAGTGATTAATATTACGGCGATTTCACCACCAAAACCTAAATTCTAATATTATCCAAACTATAAATTCATATTAAAAAATAAAAAATAAAAATAATAATTACAACAAAATGGCCACATCTTAAATCGAAGCACACGACGTGCTAATTATTATGGTGTTATCCATTTTGATAAATAATTAAATGTGGATCTTAATTAAGAGACAAGTGACAACATATGATTGATTGTCCATACAGGTGGTATGGACAATCATGTATGGACAACTAGCCATACTCAAATATGTATACAATACTTGTTACTTCTTTTCAAACCATACCTATGAATATTCTTTTTCAAACAAAAAAATCTAGGAAAAGTCATTCCAATCCCTTGATGCAAGGGATTGCAATCCACTTTATTTGATTTCCACGGTATGAGACATGATTGATGAAAGTATTAATCCTTGACTTTGTTTAACACTCTCCCTCAAATTGGTGATGTGATGTGTTGGAAACTGCCCACACGAATTAGACAAGTAAAGAAGAACCAACTTAAATAGATGTGATTCTATAATCTATTACATTGGATTAAAGTTTTAATGAGAGTGACCCACATATTCATATTTAAGTTGCCACACACGCGCACCTGTGCACACGTGGCTCGAGCCCAGAGTAGGGTCGGGTCTATTTTCTAATATGATGTCCAACATCTTACTTGCTCAAAACTTCACACAACAATCGACCTGCTACCACTTTAGTTTGGACATATTTGAGTTGGCCCTCAGTTCAAAAGGAAGAGTGATTATGCTATTCTCAAGCTTCTCTTTATGAAATGTCTATCAATCTCCACACACCGAACTGAATTTCAGAAATTTACAAATCAACTTGACTATCACAATAAATAGGGCATAACCAAACAGTGTTAACTCCTAACTCAGTCATCAACTTTCGTAACAAATGGATTGCAATCAAAACCTCGTGTTATACCTCGAAACTCGACTTCAGCGATGGACATTGCGACTAACTTTTATTTCTTACTCCTCCAAGTGACCAAGTTAACACTAATAAAGGTAAAATCATTGGATGTTTGATCAATAGGGTTTCCAGCCAATCTGCACCTGTAAAAGCTTTCATTTCCAAGTGACCACACTTTCGAAACAAAACTCCACTATCACGGCTTCCTTTTAGGTCTCTAACAATACGAAGTTAGCCTCCCCATTTTCTTTCGAAGGCTTGTGCATACACTGACTTATAATTACTACAACATAAGAAATATTTGGCCTATTGTGTGTCAAGTATATCAATTTGCTCACAAGTTATTGGTACCTTTCTTTATCACATAACTCAACTTCTTCACTCAATCCAATATTAAGATTCAACTCCATAAGTGTCTTAGTCGGTCTACAATCCAAAATACAAGTCTCAACCAATAGGTCAAGTATATACTTCTCTCGTGAGATGTTAATCCAATATTTCGACCTCACAACTACAATCCCTATTTCAATCTTCCAAAATGTTTCATCTCAAATTCTTGGAACAACTTACTTTTCACCTCACGAATCTAATCTTTATAATCTCTTTTAACCCAATCTTAAACATAAATAATCAAGCACATCATGTCCTGAGGGCATGTATTTTAGAACAAAAACATCAAAATTACTTTGAATATACCACAACATTTCATGGCCAGTGTGAAAGGTCCAAACCATGCCCTCAGTGATTGTTTGAGTCCATTGAGGATCTTCTTGAGCTTATGGGCCTCCATATATACTTCGTCTTTCAAATGTCCATGTAAGAATATATTCTTTACATTAAATTGATGGAGTGACCATTTCTATTTAGTGGCAACATAAAACTATCACGAATAATATCACTCTTAGCAACTTGGAGAATATCTCAGAATAATCAACCCTATATGTAGAGTATAACCTTTGGCTACCAGTCGTGCTTTAAATTTATTAACTGAACCATTTGCTCATTGCTTCACTGTAAACACCCATCTACCCCCGATAATATTTCTTTCATCGTGCAATATACAACAATCCAATGTATCATTCTTCCTCAAAGCTTGCATCTCATTCTCCATCACTTTCTTCCACTACAAAACACTTAATTCCTCTTCAACACTTATAGAAACCTCTTCCACATATAGAACAATAGTAAAATCTGTGCAGTCTCCGCCATTCTCCCTATATTAATTTCTTCATCTAAGAACATGCTTAGCACAATACTTCTTAGCTGCAACACCACCTGTACATTGAGGTGGAAGAATACAGGAGGGCACAAAATACCAACTATAGTAGGCACATCCGTAATAACATTCTCAACAACATCAAGAAGACAATTCAAATCATAATTAGGGCCAGACATATTTATATGGGTATTAGGAGGAGCGTCATTTGGAGGTGGCTTGACTTTAGATGATACATTGCCACGAGTAAGAGATGGATCTGGAGATGATATGTAGGATAAGCTAATGCACTCGAGTGAGTCATATGACTTTTCTTCCAGACCAGGAGAATTAGAAGACTATCGGAAGAAATATGTAAGGCTTGTTTTGCATAACATTCTTAAAATTCTAATTGTAATTATAAATGTATTTTTTTTAAATGAGTGTTTTTGCAGTATGAAGTACTTGTTCTTATGTTTAAACCTCATTACATGCTTTTTTAAATTCTAAAACACAAGCATGAAAATTTTAAAATTATATTAAACTAATAAGTAATTTAGAATACATAAATTATCCTTATTTTTATCCTTAATTAGTTAAATAAAGGTTATTTTAATAATCTATTCTTAATTTTATAATATATAAATTAAAATGGCATTTTAATTAATCGTCTTTTTAGAACTTGCACAAAACACTACTCGTTCTAAATATTAGAAGAAACCGAAGAAGGTACGCGCAAAACAGACCCTTAGACTCAACAAAGTCATAGTAAATTGTAAGTGATTGTGCAAATATCGATACCCTTTCTGATTAACTCCATATCCAACAAAAATACACTTAACTACACAAGCATCAAATTTAGTATGACTATACTTTGGGATGTGGATATAAAATAAATATCCCAAAATACGAGGAGTAATAAGAGAATGTGGGTGTAAGAAGTCATACTTTTTTTTGGATAGTTGAGATATTTTATTATGTGGCCTCAATTGCATAATTCAGCAATTGAAGTGGTTAAAATGTACAATTGACAAACTTGCAACAAAAACAAGTTATCTCCCAAATTCTTGTAGTTCGTGGTCTTCACCAATTTTTCAACTCAATTTGCGCTTTGCCTTTTCCTTGCCCTCCTCTCTTCATCACTTCACACAAAATTCAGGATTTCTGCTACAGTAAGAAGACAAACGCTGAAGACGAGTTTATAACTTCAGAATTCAAGTGGGTAGTCAATTAGCTAGATAAGTGGTGGTACCAATAGTCTCTAGCATAAGAGCCCGAATAATCTCAACAAAAACTATCATTGCGTTCAGTGACGCCTTTCTTTTGAGGAGTGTATGAAAAGTAGATTGATAAACA
>JAOYMZ010075587.1:0-11843 GCA_025802335.1 Pinguicula primuliflora | reverse complement strand
CCCCCACCCCCACTCGTGTCCGCACCCACCAACTAGGACTCTACATTTCACTCTTCCGTCCTCTTGCCCCTTTTCTCTCTATTTGCCATTCGTTCTTTCTCGCTGTGACGCTGTCTGACCAAGTTCATCGTTTTTATTTCACTTGCTCTAGTCTTGGCTATTGCCGACGACGGCAGGCAGCTTTACTCTTCAATTTTTCTCGAAGAGAGACTCTTCTTTTCATTTTTTTTTCTGATAGTGACGGAGAAAAATAGGAGCTAAATGACGTTATGGGTGGAACTTTGTGATTCACCCGCTATGGAAGCTTAAGTTCAGATCATATGATTCTTTAGGTGCTTCAAGATACTTTTTTTACTGTGTCTCGTGGAATGTATTATTATTCGGCACTTTCATTGGATGAACTGGCCTTGGGATGGGGGAAGGAAAAGAAGGTGGGATTAGGATTCTAAATCGTTTGGCTGATTTTCTGGGCAATATTGATTTGTGGGTGATTATCTGTTATGGATTTATCGGTGGGTTATGGTTATCTTGTTCAGTAGCTTGTTTCATCTCTGGACGGATTGTATGAATGCAGTTCTGGGCGGCATGGACAACTGCACGAACTCAGTTATAAGATCTGAAGACTGGCGTTCGAATTTTCGCAGGTCTTGATTCTTGTTCTGACGTTGGTTATTTATTAATTCTTTTTGGAATTCCGATGTCTTATTATAGGATTATTGTTTTTTGTGTCTTCTTTTTGGGGTTTTGTTCGTTTGGTAAAAAATAATTTCTATAGAAATCCTTTATAACAGGATGTTTGTCCTGTGATTAATCCAATTACAGTATCCACTGGCAGAGATTGCATATGTCATGATTATACACCTGTGTAGTGTAGTTATTGTGTGCTTCTGTTGTATATTTTGTGCGGGTAATTGGTTTAGTAGTATATTTGTTCTGCAGTATATGCTTTTTTTAGCTAATTTTGCAAGTTAGTTTCTTCGTTGATCTACATTTTTTTCATTTGATTGCACTTCTCCACAGGAAACGAATGCCAGTGATTCTGTTGTGAGTTTGTCATAATAAGGTCTGTTTCACATCTTTGTATCGTTCCGAATTGGGTAAGCTAAATAAGATAGGTAGTCCAGAGGAAGAGATGGCTTGAAGAATCAATACATTCGGTGCAATGTTACAAGCTTTGGCATCTTGGTTGCTGTTTTTTTCGTTATTTATTCCGACTTCAGCTTCTGATCATGGGCTACGGTGTAACTGCGATGAGGAGGGATTTTGGAGCATTGAGAGCATTATGGAATGCCAGAAAGTTAGTGATTTCTTTATAGCCGTGGCCTACTTCTCCATCCCCATTGAGCTTCTTTGCTTTGTTAGCTGTTCGAACGTTCCGTTCAAATGGGTGCTCTTTCAGTTTATTGCATTCATCGTCTTGTGTGGGATGACCCATTTACTCAATTTCTGGACCTATGGTCCTCACTCTTTCCAACTCATGCTTGCTCTCACAATCTTCAAATTCCTCACTGCTCTGGTGTCTTTTGCCACTGCTATAACCCTTATAACTCTCATCCCACTGTTGCTTAAAGTCAAGGTGAGGGAATTCATGCTGAAGAAGAAGACTTGGGATCTTGACAGGGAGGTTGGTATAATAAAGAAACAAAAAGAAGCTGGTTTGCATGTCCGAATGCTTACCCAGGAGATCCGTAAATCCCTTGACCGGCATACTATTTTGTATACTACACTGGTTGAGCTGTCGAAGACGCTTGATCTGAAGAATTGTGCTGTATGGATGCCAAATGCAGCCAAAACAGAAATGAACCTAACTCATGAGTTGAATGAAAGAAGCGTTTCTGGCATGTACAGTTCAACTATTTCGATCAATGACCCGGATGTTAGAGATATCAAAGCAATTGAAGGGGTAAAACTTCTTGATCCTGACTCTGCCCTTGCTCTTGCAAGTAGTGGAGGAGCTGGTGCCATAGGATCTGTAGCTTCAATTAGGATGCCACTGCTGATGGTTTCTAATTTCAAAGGTGGTACACCAGAGATGGTCCCGGCTTGCTATGCAATTCTTGTCTTGGTTCTTCCTGATGGACAAAGTAGATCTTGGAGCAACCACGAACTCGAGATCATAGAGGTTGTTGCGGATCAAGTTGCTGTGGCTCTTTCTCATGCTTCTGTTCTTGAAGAATCTCAACTTATGAGGGATAAACTTGTGGTACAAAATCGAGCACTACAACAAGCTAAACAGGATGCATTAATGGCAAGTCAAGCCAGGAATGCGTTTCAGATGGTTATGAGTAATGGGTTAAGAAGACCCATGCACTCAATTCTTGGCCTTTTATCTGTGTTGCAGGATGATAAGCCGAGCGACGAGCAGCAGCTTCTTCTCGATACGATGGTTAGAGCTAGTAACGTTCTCTCAACCTTAATCACTGACGTAATGGATACCTTTCCTAAGGATAATGGAAGGTTCCCTCTGGAGATGCGGCCTTTTCAATTGCATTCTATGATAAAAGAAGTTGCTTGCCTGTCAAAGTGCCTGTGTGCTTCTACGGGCTGTAATTTTGAGATTGAGGTCGATAAGTCCTTGCAAAATCATATTATTGGAGATGAAACAAGAGTGTTTCAGGTTATTCTGCATATGGTTGGTAACTTGTTAAATGGAACCAAAGGAGGAGGGGGTGTCCTTAGGATGCGAATATATTCGGCGGGTGGAAGTCAGGGATGGGGTGACCTGAATTGGGGCCTCCGGAGAACAAGCCAGCCTGATGGTTTCGCTTTCGTCAGGCTAGATCTTTGTATTAGCCGTACCGGCTCTCAGCCGGAGGATACACTCTCTATTATCCCTTCCGCCGGGCAGCACTTTGCTGGAGTTAAGGAAAGCATGAGCTTTAATGCATGTAGAAAGCTTGTTCAGGTTCGTCTACTTCCATTATGATCCACGCTTATATGCATATCATAAAGCCTGTCTTTTCATGTATACATTTGACTGCCTATTGCAGTTGTAGATTTTCTTTGTTGACCTGACATTTGGCATTTGGTTATAGGAAAAAACTTCAAGTGCCGAATGTTAGGTGTCGGATAAATGAGCTATATGCTGAATTCTAATTATGACAGTTGTTGGATCTCGACGGTCATGATTAGAATTCGGCACATAACGTATTACTCTTATGTTTTCAAAACTTACAGAAGCCTACGCTGAACTTCCTTATAAATTAACAGTTGATGCAAGGAGATATGTGGGCAATTTCCAGTCCGGACGGCTTTGGCCAAAGCATGGCTCTCGTATTGCGGTTCCAATTCAAGCCCTCCATTGTTACAGCCATTTCAGAACATGGGGAATCTTCAGATCACTTGTATTCCAACTCCCTATTGAGAGGTCTGAGAGTTCTGTTAGTTGATGCAGATGATTTGAACAGAGCTGTAACGAAAAAGCTGCTTGAGAAGTTGGGCTGCATCGTTTCTGCTGTCTCGTCTGGATCCAAATGCTTAACCACTCTTGGCCCTTCCATTTCTTCGTATCAAATCGTTCTTCTGGATCTGCACTTGCCCGATTTAGATGGATACGAACTTACCGTGAGAATCCGAAAGTTCGGAAGCAGGAACTGGCCACTTATCGTTGCCTTGAGCGCGAGTGATGATGGAGAAATGAGAGACAAATGCTTGCAAATTGGAATGAATGGTTTTATTCAAAAACCAGGATCTCTTCAAGAAATTGCTTTAGAGATCAAGCGGATTTTGCTGCAGGCTAATAGATTGCCTTGATGATGTCAATGGAACCTTTTCTCTTTGTAATAACCAAAGGAAGTTCATATTTAACACATAGACAATTGAATACATGATACAACCATCCTAATGAATAAACAAGTATAATCTTGATCTCTATCCCACTTATGGTAACCTTTTGGATGGTCTAATCTGCCATTTTGAAGTATTATTGCCCTTGGTAAGCAAATTTCTTTAGTGTGTTCAACCTCAATTAATTATAAAAAGCATGATAAAATGAAGAGAAGACGTTGGATTTAAATTATGTTCAAGAAGGTGGTCCGCCTAGGTGCCGTCTAGACGCTGGACAATAACTTCTATTCAAAAAGGTAGTTGCCTAGACATTCGGCGATCGTCCTCCGCCATACTCAAATACTGCCTTAGCACCTGTTAGGCAGGCCCCGACGTTCCAGGAATTGTCCAACCCTTTCTCGAATATTGGATTTCACTACCTAGTGGGGTTTTATAGAAAAAAAATGAAGAGAATAATAGACCATGGTTCATGAACAAAAATTTTCTAATCCTGAACGTTATATGTCAGACAAGCCTCCTTATGACTCGAATTCTAATCCTGACCGTCTATTTATTGATCTGACGGCCTGGAGTGAATCACTTAATTTTTATATGTAGTTAATCCAGACCGTCGGATCAACAATGGACGACAAAGATTAAAATTCGGGCTTGCCCCGTATATACTGTCCTACATTAGAAAATTTCCGCTGAATTGTTACTTTCTGAGCAAAAGATTACAGTGTCTCATAAATGAACACTATTTTACACTAGAGATCTTTGGCTCAAAAAGCTAAATGATACCTGTATTCAAGGCTACTTCTAAATTATCAACGTGAGAATCAGACTCTGTTCGAGAAGTAGGTTGCCTAGGCTGCATACTAGGCTTGTCCGCGCCTAAATGCTAGTATGTTGCCCTCCGCCTTGCCCGAATTACCGCTTAGTCCCCTTAAAAGCCCGCTTAGGCGGGTGAATAGGCCGCTTAAGCGCTGAACGGGCCCTAACTGCCCAATGTCCGCCTGACGCTTTCTCGAACACTGGAATCAGATAAGTACTACATCAAGTATGAAATGGAGGATCCATTTGCTCTTGCCACACCATACAGTCTTCAAAGTCCAAACTGCTTGCACAGTCCAACAATGCATTCTGTTGTTGCTCATACCTGCATATGTAGTTCAGGCCGACGAGCAGCTGACATATGGCTGTCTCGGTCTTGTCCCGGTCCGCAAAATATAATGTCTGAAGCAAAAGAACGTTTGTCCTGGTGACAATCTGCTGCTGTTCGAAATTACGCTCGCTTTGCCACCGGATCATATTGTGGGCTAATGGGGCGAGCCACTTGAGCATTAGATCCAGGCGTTCCCTCCAATCATGTGCAAGAGGAGCATCATAGATAGCCACATTTTGTGTATAAGACTTTAGAGTTTTCTTCAACCTCTTTCTCAGGCTTGTGGGAAGCATTTGATACAAGTCATCCCTTGCTTCTTCACCTACAAGATGTGGATAACGAAGAAGCTTCTCGATGACTATGATGACATTGGCATAGTGCAAGGCTAAAGCAGATCCTCCAACCGTATATGCGGAGGCATACAGCATGAGCCCGCTGAAGGGCCCGAATTTCAATCCGTGTATTGAACTTAGCCCCTTGGATTGCCTCTGGTCTCCATTGGAATTCGCAGTAGGGAAGCTGAAGACGCCCGAAATTTGAGTGCTTTGATCATCATCATCATCATCATCATCCATCCTGGAAACGGGACTACTCAGGCTTAGGCATTCCATGAGCAGCCTCCCTGGTCCCATACCACCACAGGCAATATGGAAATCTTCTGAATCCAGCGAAATCGATTCGCGCTTCTTTAATCCTGATTTGGATCTTGAACTTGCAGTTTTTTTCGGTAGTTCCTCTTTCGTAGCAGGCCCTGAAGTGCAAGAACCCTTTCTTTTGGATGAAATGGACCTTTTCAAGGCAACATCCATACGTCTTAAACTTCCGCTGGAACTTACTGCAGCAGACCGGGAAACTGAACCATTAGAAACGACTCCAGCATCTCCGAAAACACGATATGTTCGTGCGTAGATGGTGCAAACCGTCCTTGCCAGAAGTTCCACAACCTTATCGTAGGTTTGGTTCCATAGAGAAACATCTTTCAACTGATTTACATCTTGCTTCTGCCATGTCAATTTCAGCTCAAAAGCTTTCCTACTTTCCTCGAGCTGGTTCTGCTGAAACTTCTTCGTAGCTACCTCAAGTTCATTCATAACCTCCATTTCAGCGTATAAACTGGCTGTTGAGTTCACATATCTTTCCATTTTCCTAATCATACTTTCCATATCCTTGACCAAAAAACTCAGCTCCATCACATCAATCGTTCCAGAAATAATGTCTCCATAAACATGCTCAAATCCCTGCAAAGCTGGAATTGAGCATTTCTTCCCGAATCTAGACACTGCGCAAGCAACCCTATTCAAATCATCGAGTTTCTCGGCAAGAGCCACATCAAGAAGCTGCCTCTCATCAGAAGATATAAGTGTTGTAATGCCTTCGGACTTAAAGATTTCATTTTTCAGCTTTAGAATCTCATTTTCAGTCAAAGATTTATGCAAATGAATAACCTTGGACATGACATTGGCAACTTCAAAAGACAGTATCCCAATAGTTTGTTTCTCCACAGGCACCTGTTTCTTATTCGAAAATTTCGTGGAGTTCTCCAGATACAAAGCATGCTTCAAATTACTACTGACCTGATTACCCATCTTTAGTATCCAAGGCTCCACCACCATCTCTGCCTCTTCTCCCCCACCAAGATCCGGAAGTGGGGAATCCTACTTCCAGATCCAGCTAGCAGCTTCCGATTACCATTCCGCCATAAATGCTGCAACTTGAGCCCAAAACCCAATTTGTAATTTTCTAGACGGCTTTCTTTCTGCAAATGGGGTGGGTGTATATGCATGAAACAAGAAAAAGGGCTAGTAGAAAATCAACCCCAACCCAAGAAAATGCTGCGGACGAGTGGGGTTGAAGTGTTATTTTCAGTAGGCGTGTAAAGAAGAATAAGAATCTATTGAGCACTGTAATCGAGTGACGAACAGAGGAGTGTGGAAAGAAGCCTTAAAAGGCAAAAGAAGATTGAGAATCAGTTTGAACTTTTCCAATCCACTGTATATGTGTGTTTCTTGGGGGGAGATATGTAATGATCTTTTCAAAAAGTGAAGTGGGTAGTTTGGAGAAGATGACCCGGACCCCCTGTTGCTGCCCCTCTGTATTGTGGTTTTGTGGTATGAGGAACAGGTTGCTAGCTTCTCTTCACCATCTCTGATCTCTGGTCTTTTCTCTCACCGTCTTTTTCCGGCCTCCATTTCTTTAATAGTTTATTGAATACCAAATCAAGGTGTTGGCGGATTTTTGTTAATTAATTTGGTATTGAATATCATGTGTGTGTATCTAATTTCCTCCATTTTGACTTTTAAATGTTTTTGAACACGCCGAAAACATTTACATTTTGTGGTCAAAAACTTACCATAAAACATGAGATTATTAAATATGACAGGGGGATTGATGGTTGGCATTTATGGCCACATGGGAAATTAAAATGAAGGTAGGGCTGTGGAATTGGGGTTGCCCTTGGTTTGCTAGTTATATGCAATTTTATTTTAAACAACAGTAGTGCTAGGTATATAGAAAAATTGGGTACCGATTGTCATTTTGGTTGGTTCTCAACATTAAAATGATGCTGGAATCGATTTTAAATTTTTGGTTTGGCGGCGGAAAAATTAAAACCTTACTAAATAAGAATTTTAATAGCAACAAACTTAGTCATAATTTTAAACGATGTTTTAAGGTAGTCGGAGAACACTTAACAAATTTCATGGATAATCCAGCAAATCCATGGACCAAAGATACACTGTATGCACTTTGACAACCTGCAATATAGCAGATTTGGAAACTAAGGAGTGAAAAAAAAATTCAACACAAGAATTTGAATACTTCAATAGCACTCGAGGCAATTTAGATACAATCCCGGTGGACTATGCGAATCCACGGACGATTGCAAAATACGATGAGTGCAGGAGAATGGGAGCGCGAACCAACATCATGCATCAGCTGGGGAATTCTTCAAATTGGATGAGGGTTTTGAAGGATAGAAACAAAAATGAAGAATGATAGAACATGGGAGGAAAATGGGTAAAAGTCTATTTTGTTTGTAGATAGAAAACGCAGACTTTGTAAATTTGGGTGATGGTTGTTTTAACTATAAAGGTGCAGGATTCGGTGACAGGATTTTAGACATGATTTTCAATTCCGGCCACTAGGGTTGCCCGTTGACGGAATTGGGCACAACGTTAGAAAGCTTATGCATAAAATTGAATATGTTCAAGTTTTGGTGATATTCCGACGACGTTATCACTGTTTAACGGAGGATTCACATTTCCCCTTGATTAAGTAGTCCTAAATAGGATTTTTGAAAATTCCTATTTATAGTAGCTTATAAATAGGGAACCGAAACTAAACATGGGGCTTATGATCTCCTATGTATAAGTTTTCTAACGATGTGCTCAATTCCGTCAATGGACAATCCTAGTGGCCGAAATTGAAAATGCATATATAAAATCATGTCACCGGAACCTGCCCCAATTATACATTAACAAAATTTTACTACTTACCATAAAAAATAAAGTTTGAGTTTGGGGGTGGAGGGTATGGACCCAAATAATTATTTAATGCATGCGAATAAATACGGTTAAATAGACAATGACATAAGCTTCAAAGGTGAGTTACGGAATTACAATTTCAAACCTGTAAAGTTGCATTTTTCTTTATTGGTTTACTAATTTTAATATTTTATGATTCACGTGGATTAGTTGAGCATACGAATTTATTTTTATAGGAAACTCTATACATGTATATTAAACGTTCTGTAATAATAGTCTGGAAACTACGGTAGGAAAGTAAATCATACTTGACAAGTTATTGTGACAGACCCACGTCGACTGGATTTGAACTCATGACATTTGAGTGCAATTATCACTCTCAGAATTAATAGGCCAAACCCTCTTAAATAGTGTGCATTCGATTGATCTGTTTTTATATATAATTAAGGTATTTTATTATTTACTTTCCCAAATATGGGGATTTATTCGATTGATATGTTGCAAGTGCAACATAAACACAACTAACTCGATGGCAAATATTATATGCTTGTGGTTATGGTCAAAAGCTTATCTTAAATAGTTGGAGTTGTTGAATTTTGTCACCACACAAATGACAAGACAACTCCATCCTCCTCTCATAATTAATGTCTATAAGGGGAGATGCCCAAACAAACACATTAGACCAATCAACAATACCTGCAACATTACGTAAGACGCATAAACTAGGAATAACATTGGCTTCATTTTGTATTAAGGGCAGGTTCAACTACTAAGCATTCTATAGGAACAGATCCAAACAGAAACAGGGTGAAGCCATTCTGGCACCATCTTGTGTCTCATGTGTATATACTTTCCACCAATTGGGCTAATTCATGTTGCGGGCAGTATCAGTAACCGAAATCGTAATCGTACAACACAAGAGAGTTCAAAACAAGATACAATTTGTTAGAAAAGTACCATCATAACAAGTTTGCTTGTATAACTATGATACACTAGCCCAGGGTCGAAAATAAATTTAGAAAATAATAGATGGAGGTAGACATCAAATTGATGAACATAAATTGTTGGTAATTATATTGGTATTGCATTTCGATCGACGAATAAATTCAATTTCATTAAAGAGATGATAAATAAAAAGCCATATTAATTTAATAATACATTAATCTTTTTTAAATTGATTAGAGAGAAAATTAAAAGTATTTTTGTTTTAAAAATATAATTTAAATGTGAAAACCGATGTCTTTTAATATAAAGATTTTTTGTGGCAAGCTTGTAACAATAAAAGATGGGAAGCGTTCATGGTACATGAAGTTTTTTTTGGATAAACAAAAATTTTATTAACCAAAACCGACATAAAATGTCTGGATATACAATATGGACATTTTAATCTAAACTTCTATATGTACATATTCAACTCCATTCGATCCTACATGTGCTTAGGACCTCCCAAATGCATCAGAATATCAAAACATCCAGAATATGGCATTGAGGCCACCACTCTAGCAGCGCCATTTTGGGTCTGTACTCACACATTAGTATCAAAAAGCAGAAACTTAGGAGCCGCATGTCAGTACCAAAAAAACAAAATCCAAGAGTCATAACCGAACTTCAGAAAATATCAAGCCATCACCAAAGCATAACAGAAATCAGCAGCAACAGAATAGCATATCAGTACCAAAAGAAACAGAATAGCATATCAGGTATCTCTCTTCCAAAACATCAGTACCAAAAGAATTAGCAGCAGCACCAAAAGAATGGCGTATCAGTATCAAAGCATCAGAGCAGAAACAGAATAGCATATCAGTACCTCTCTTCCAATCCATCTACTTTGAACCTCTTTGCTAGGACCTCAAGCAGCAATGCCTCTGCTTTTGCCTCTGTTCCAACCCCTAAGCAATAGGTCCGGACAGACATTGGATGGGATTCCTTATCCATTCTGATATTCCGCAGCTGAAGTGGATTGTTTCTTTAGCATGAAGCCATTCCCATGATAGGATCTGAATTTTTGCGAGTATTTGATCAGGTATGAACTCACAATCTTTAAAATGTTTCTTGTTTCTTCCTGTCCAAATGAGCCATACTGTTGCCATCCAGATTAGTATCCATTTTTCCGTTGCTACCCTTGGCGGTTTGATACTCACAAAATCATGGTACATGAAGTTATACATGACTTTATACATGTTTTTTCAATTCCGGGCACTAGCATCGCCCGTTGACGGAATTAGTCACATCGTTAGAAAGCTTATGCATAGAAGATCATAAACCCAAGTTTTGGTGATGTTCCGACGACTTCACCGCCGAAATTTTCTGAAACCCTATTTAGGACTACTTAACCCAAGGGGAAAATGTGAAACTAAATTAAACGGTGATAAAATCGTCGGAACATCATCGAAACTTGGCTTTATGATCTTCTATGCATAAGCTTTCTAACGATGTGACTACTTCCGTCAACGGGCGATACTAGTGGCCGGAATTGAAAAAGCATGTATAAAGTCATGTATAACTTCATGTACCATGAACGTCTCCCCATAAAAGATATATTGTAACCAGTTTGTAAAAAAATGTTTGTATGTATAAAATAACTAAGGACAAATCTACCTATAAGGAGGCTATGTGGGCACAAACACCCCAGCCAGCCAGAGAAAAAAATTAGGGATCATACGAATTTTTGGTGTAATATGGCTAACTTCTATCATTTTCAACACTCCCAGGATGCCGGAAAGAGCAGATAATATTGTTAGGAAACAGACCCCCTACTTTGGGCTCGGGTCATGCGTGCAGCCCAACTTATAAGGAAAATGTGAGTTACTCTCATTAAAAACTTGAGCTCAAATGATAGATTGTAACACCACATTTAATTATAAGTTAGTTTAATTTTGTTTTTCCAATTTGTGTGAGACAAATATCCAAATACTCCAGCTCAAGTCCAACTAGATAAATCTTGTTAGACTTGGATCAATACTTGAAATTTTCCTGAAAATAATTAGAAGGACTTCGGAAACAATAATCGGGACTCCCTTAAGCAATGGCATATTTGGGCCAAACTCCCTTGTGTCCACCCTTGGGCCAATACTCAGAATTTATTCCGGAAACACTCTTACACTCGCCCGCTCCGATAACGTGTTAAAAAGAAGAAGTTTGGAGAAAATTTCTCTTATATTGAAACTCTCATTTGTTACATGTATATATATTATACAAATCACACAACTACCCACTATACAAGTCCAGACAAATGAGAGATGTGTTCCCTATAATTTAGGGATTACACAATTAGGGAAGAATTTTGTCAAATTATTTCATTAACAAGTATAAGACAAATGAGCGACCCCAATTGACTTGGCCTAAAATTTTCCATATGTATAAGTATAATTATGATACATTGTAATAATAAAACATGTATATATGTCATCAATGTCAACTAATAAATGGCA
>JAOYMZ010075576.1:0-11844 GCA_025802335.1 Pinguicula primuliflora | reverse complement strand
TGCTAAGCATCTACACGAATGTAATAGTGTACGTCATACCCGACTCTATTTCGTAGCTCTCCGGATCTTCCGTTCCATTTGTATGGAAGAATATTACATCCTTATCATTTAGCCAGTCTTGTGTGCATATTAAACCTTCAACTGTCTTCGGTGTCATTGCACTTCGAAATACCGTGAGTACACGACCATCGGTGCTAAATGCCGCCTACGAAGGAACTGTGGTGATGGGAATGGATAAAATATCTCTTGCCATTTTAGCAAGAACGATATATTTCACTTGATTGTTCTTCCACCAATCAAGCACAGAGCATGTACGCTCCGTATCTTCGAGGCCTTCATTCAAATATAGCTCCAGCTCGGTTTGTTGTGTGCACTGTGATGTACGAACCTTTGCTTTTCAATCATTAAGGAGATTTGACACGGGTTCCAGTACTGTTGACAGCGTGGTACCAGCCCCACCTTGTGGTCTCATGGCACCGTACAATTTATCGTATTGCGCAAACAGATTTTTTATTGTAGCCTTGGCCAATGCAATAGCTTTTTCACTCTCCTCCACGGTAAGAATACTTGGCAGGAAGAACTCGAACCATGCCAGTTTACATTTAGGTTCGAGAACTATTGCAACAAGCAAAAACCTGCTCATATAAAAAGAACGTAAGAAATATGGCATTTGGCATATGACATATCGACCGACTAATAATAATAACAACGAATGAGTACTGCTTGAACTCGAGTTGGATGGATGAATCTGAAGTGATACAGGAGGGGACGGGAGGGAATGAATGAAGAGTTGAAGACTTGAAGTCTGAACTGTGAAGAATAAGAATACTGAAGTACATAAAATTAAAAACGTAAACTTTTTTAATTGTTTTGTAGAATTAGAAGTTGGGTCTGTGAAGTGTGTGACCCAAATCAATAATCAATTATATCACTCAATTTTACCTATGACTTATGCGGCCCAATTTATGTATTTCGGAATTCGGAATTTCGGATTCCAAACTCAAAAACCCATTCCGTTCCGAATTATTATTCGGAATAGAAAATGAAACCCGTTCCGTTCCAAATAGATAATTCAAAATTTCGGATCGGATATTCGGAATTCGGAAATTTCGGAATTCGAAAATTCGGAATGCCAAATTCCGAATGCCCACCCCTATTTGTCGGTAATGGATGCTTACGGTATCGGTTATCGATGGTTGTTTACCGTCGGGAACCGATCGTTTTTTATATTTTAAAAATAATAATTTAATGCCGAAATTAGAGACGCCGTTAGAAAGTCTATACGTGGGAGACCAAAATTTCCATGTTTCGGCGGAGTTATGGCTATTCCATTTTCGGTTTTCTAAACCCTAATTAAGGGCTATTTAACTCAATGAAAAAAAGTGTAACAAAATTACTGGCGATGAAGTTATCGGAATTCAATCGAAGCATGGAATTTTTGGTCTCTTATGTATAGGCTTTCTGACAGTATTTGGAATTAAAATAGATGGTAACAATATAGATATTTGAAGGGCTATATTGACTCCACCTACATTAATAATGCTAAACTTGACAAGTTCAACAAATTTTGATATTCCACACCTGGTGTGCATGGTTTGTGCACACCAAACTACGATGTTAGGATGTCATTGGATGACATCATGGCCATGACATTCTTACACATGATTTGGTTGCACACATCTTGTGGTAGGTGTTAAACCAGTGTTCTAGAGTATGGTTGTCTAGGTGTCGCCTAGGCAGTCACATACTGAAAACTGTCCTGCTTTAAGGCGGGGCAGTGTGCTGGGCGGCTAAGCTGGTTGGGCGGCCGCGTAAGGTGCCTGAGCACCCGCCCTGGCATCCTGAGGGATCGTCCAATTTTTTTCAAATATTTTTTTCCAAAACAATAAAAATAAAAACAGCCAGTTTGCACAGACGGCTGGGTGCTAGGTAGGCGGCCTGGGCACTGTGCGATTCAAAAATGTCACAGGGCCGCCTAGCGTTTTCTCGAACACTGTGTTAAACATATCAAAATGTTGCATTAAATGAAAACTATTGCGTGCTTACTGAGTTGTGCTAAATTTAATGCAGTATTTTGTTGCCGATGATAGGTCCACCATAGTCTTTTTTAGCTAGGTAAATTGAAATAATACTTGAGCTTCTCCGCAATATTTGATAGTGTACACACCAGACTAATTTAGAGGTCCTTGTTGGTGCTTGAACTCAAGGCCTATTTGTCAGGAGTTTACCTAATTATCATAAGACCAACTAGTCTGTACTATCCGTCTTACTGAGGCATTCATTACTAACTCGACGAGTTCTGTCAATTTTTTCAATCGCATTTGAATGTTTTTTGTCATAGTTAAAAATCCTGAATAGCCTAGTCGGGACTAATGCACTTATGTCGATCTGACAGAGACCCGATGTCGTTAACCCATCGAATCATTCGTGCTCCAACTATCCTTTAATAAACGCAACATCTGAGGAGATTGCGTTAAATCGTTGACTACAGCTGATCTACGTCATCAACGTAAATTACAACTTTAAATTGATTAAATCAATTACTATACGTGCTTTAACTCGTCGATTCTTCTTCTTCCCATATTTATTCTTAAGTAAGTGTGATTAAAAGAGCGCACACACACATCTCGGATAGTGGATTCGTTTATCTCACTGAAGTTGAGGTTTTGACGTTATGTATAAACCCAACCAAAAGAGCATTTTCCGAAGATCAATAATGATTAAGCGGACCCTAAACTAATTTGCTCACGCATGTATCACTTGATCATACGTGCTTTACATATATAATTTTGGAATGGTGCATTGTATCGCGCAACCGCGTTCTTCATACCTTCCAAATGAAATGACTCTCTTGCCTTCCAAAGTGTCTTTCCACCTACTCCAATATGTGTCTTTTCGTCTTCATTATGTGCTCCTTGTTAAGGGCGTCAATCAACAACGCGATCATACGTGTGTATTTTCGGTTCGCCCCATTCATCCTGCATTAGCTGGTGATAAATGTTTGGTGTATTGTATTTGATTTCAAGCTGATCATCCCATTTTCATGTTTTCACTATTCAAAGGAACAAGAGCAATATCAAGCATAATGATGAGCTCATTCCATTGCGATAATTCTATATCATTATGGCGAAGATTTCATAGCTATCACCAACTCCATGTATCGTCCCAATTTCCTTTCACCACAATTGTAGCTAGTTTATCGACTGCATTCATATGTAAGTGCATCTTCATTAGTGTAAAACACTATCAATCCTTATTTTTAAATTTAAAAAAAGTAAGATACGGTTATTGGATCTCAAAAGTTTTTTTTTCGAATACAAAGGGGTATATAAGTTTGGCATGATAAGTTCGGTAAATAAAAAAAATTGTTGTAGCAAGTTTTTTTCAGATATCAAACTTATCATGCCGAACCAAATTTTATCCTACTGAATTTTGTTCTGGGCCGTCAGATCTTTATCCGATGGCCGAGATCACTTCACTTAATTTTTAAGTTGAATGATATCGACCGTTTGGACACAGATCTGACGGCCGAGAATAGATTTCGGCACTATATGATAAGTTTGGTATATGAAAAAAATTGTACAATTGCAACTAGTGAGTACTATCGGTGAACCAAATCAGGTGGAACTTCTTTCCTCCCCAAGAGGTAAAGAGCATGAGTCTCCTTCACTCGAGGATGGCTTGCCGTCGCTCCATGCCATGCACGCATCGTGAGTTGATGTGTGATGAGACTACAAAATTCCTCTCTGAGCCTGTCTCCGAGCGCATGTCATTTAAATTTCCCAGATCCGCAAATCTCCGCCTTTGTACTTGGCTGATGAGTGGTTCTTACGAGGATAGATGATCTGAGTTTGTCGCAGCGCCAATCATAACAAATGAATCGATGATCGCCTCATGGGCCAGCTCAAATACTGGCATGTTTGGTTCTGGTGGGGCGCTATAGGTGGCCAGGCAAATTGACCTAGAGAGACCAAGTTTGGCCACGAAATCCGCCTGTGTATTGAGGCTCCGAGGAATGAAGTTAATCCGCAACTACAAAACCTGCTGGAGCGTCTGGACAATTAGGCCCAATAACAATCTTTCATTGAGTCCGAACTCTAGAATGAGTCTGGTAGGGGCACTCCCAGGGATAGCCACACTAAGCTGTTGCGGGCGCAGTCCCTTAATGAATGCAGAGTAGTTTCCCGCAGCACACATAGAGAACAATTAGGGGAGTTAGAAATTCGTCTTCAAAATCTCTCATTGTTGGTCCATAACAACCCCCTAGCAACTTTCCATAGGAATGTTTTAACACATTCTTGAATAGGAAGGCGCTATATTAGATAGATTCCAACTATCATGCTTCAGATTTCATCCTTCTGCAAAGAATACTTCATAGGCTGAAGATGTTAGTTGATATTAGATATGGAAAGATTTGCAATAATCTCTAATTGTGAATCTTTCCTTTTCCGGGATT
This sequence comes from Pinguicula primuliflora, assembly GCA_025802335.1. NCBI lineage: Eukaryota > Viridiplantae > Streptophyta > Magnoliopsida > Lamiales > Lentibulariaceae > Pinguicula > Pinguicula primuliflora. Next base: position 7,388 of record JAOYMZ010075576.1, on the reverse strand, counting down.
TGATTACCATAAATCCCGAGAATGCTAGACCTAGAAGTGCCTATATAAACGTGTATGATGTAATGGGAAAAAGAGTGAATGAAAAACAAAGAAAGCCATTTTCCGTGGACGTAAGCAATTACCGAACCATATAAACTTGTGTTCTTTTCATTTCTTTATGGTATCGGAGCAGGGAATGACTCCCAGAATTGTCATCTACAAGTAAGCAAATGATGACAGAATAGGCAGCCCTTACGACGGCCGCACACATCCTTGGTGAGACGCTCACAACACTAATGCAACAGAAGGCAATCATGCCGAAAGAAGCTGGCTCGAGTAGCAGCCATCAAGGAGACATATGCCTAGATGAACCACTAGACAATCACAATTATTCTGTGTGGTGAAAACAGATAGAAATCTGAATTGGAGGCCGAGGGAGGATCGAACATATTACAGGAGATCCATCACCACCCAAGACGGGGGGAACTAGGCTACAAAACATGATGGGAGGGAGATCTACTGGTTTGTGGTTGGATTACGGAGAATATGAAGAAGGATCTTGCACGACAGTATCTGAATTTTCCTACAAGGATTGAAAAAAACCTTCCTGTCCGGAAAAGATAATCTACAAGTCTACTATTTAACAACAAGAGTTGATAGTCTATGACGGGAGGATCGGTCTATTGAAGGTTACTACGGTCTTAGCAGAGATTTATGGATGGAGGTGGATTGACGTCGGCCAAATCCAATGAAGGATTCGGACGACATCTTGATTTTCAATCAATTGAAGGATGAACACAGGCTTTTCAAATTCTTACACGACCTGGACGCTAGTTTTGATATAATTGTGTGGGATATCCTCAAAGAAAGAGTGTTACCGGACATGGACCCAGCATATGCTACCATCCGGTAGAAACAGCACGGCGGCAAATTCTCGAACTAGGAAATTAGAAAAATAGGGTTGAGTTGTCATCTGGGCTCGGGTCGGGCCTCACAGTCGGAGCGGGTCGCAATGTAGGCAGGGCTCCGCCTATAACCGGATCAAGAGCAGCTCATCAACTTGACTTGGCAGCCCATCCTCCTCCATCAAAAACTGTGACCGTCGCCCTCTCATCATCTTTCCACTGCACGAAATTTGCCGCCCGACACGCACCGGTCAGAAACGAGTAGAAATAGCCCAAACACTTCATTCCGGGCACGTGACAATTGGATCTACGACTATTACGGCTTCAAGGTACATATCGAGAGGGATTGCCATCGATTTGTGCGAAACCGTGCCTGTCGTGGGATCGACAACTGGAGTGGAAAGGAGACCATTGCGCTCGGGGAAAGTTTGGAGGAAGACAGTGTTGTTGGAAAATTCAGAGATTAACGTAAAAGCAGAAAAATAAACGCACAAGGCAACAACACATGATTTAACGTGGTTCGGTCAGAAAGCCTACGTTCACGGGAGAAGAGGAGAATCAATCTACTACAAACAGCGATACAAAGGAGACACGGAGAAAACGTAGAAGGTACACAGGGAAAACCTCTCAAACCAGAGAGCCACAACCCAAGAGACATACAGGGAAAACCTCTCAAGTCGCCCAGACAAGAGAGCCACAACCCAAGTCTCACATCTTTTCTCTTCTCAACCCAGTCTCTCTTTCTTTTCTGCCTCTTTCTCAACCCTAATGACCAAGAGATCTAATATTTATAGAGAGAAATTCTAATGTAATTAGAATTCTTACAGGGACTAATAATTCAAGTCAAACTAGAATTTTTAATTACATAAAAAATTCCAACAAATTATGTGTGTATGCATTCACGTATACTGATATTTTTTATTTTTAATCTTTTAAATTTATTTATTTATTAATATATGCAAATAAAATAAAATAAATTTACCGACGGATATGCGTTGTCTAGGCAGTCGCTTTGACCGCCAAGACCGCCTAGGAGGCCCCCTAGACCGTCCAACGTACAGGGGGGCACCTAGTACTTTTTCGAACCTTGGTCAAAAGGAGGTGCCTTATAGCATCACTCTACTTCTTTTGTCTTTGTCAATGAGGATGACCAGGATATCCTCAATTTTTCTATTTTCATGTAAGGGTCTCCGCTTTGCTAAAATGCCCTGCCACGCTGAAATCTTCTCGCAATAGAAGATGGTATGCAGGATGAGGATTATGACAGTTTTGAAATATTCCTTGTCGGTTTTAAGCCTAAATTCGTGCAACGATGCTAGAGTAGGGCGCATGACTCATTCGCCATTGACTCCCCAACTGATCTTCAAGTTAAGGATCAGTTATCATTGTGGAAGAGATATTATTTTCATGTTAAAATATTTATGCATGCAAATAACGCACTTATTGATTCGTCGACCCATTTACTTATGGTGGACGATGAAGCGAAATTTATCGATTAGCATAAATATTTCAAAACTTTTAATTGTGGCATGTTTTATTCGTGGGAAATTTTGTGAGGACATTTAGTTTGAAAGATACCGATTGATTTGCACTTGTTACATTGGTATTTTCTTAATGAATTGCACTTGTTGTATTGGTATTTTTTTAATTTTTTTATTCTAATATGATATCATTTATATAAATTCTTAATAAATAATACATCAAATAAGAAATATGATAGATTTAATCATAATATCCGGTCGATCAACTAAATTACGGTATATATCAATCAATATGCACGCCTGCACTTGCTTGGCGTCCACGTACCATATTCTATTTCACTAACACATTGGACTACTCTCCAAGACTTTGAATATCGCCATTGGACTGCCCACCATGCTCTATCTCAAACCCTTATTTATTTGCACCAAATGCTGACCCATATACGTCGTGAATCTTAAAAAATTAAAATAAGGATAAGTATATATACAAGAAATACACAACAGAAAATTAAAGTTGTAGTAACTGGATTTTTTCGGATTAGGCAGCGCAACTCATGTACAACAAATGTCTTCGTAAGATTACAGTAGTACTCAGTCACCACATTAGGATCGCAACTGTGCTTTGTCCCACTATACGTTATTTTCCATTTGCAGACGTCAGGTATGTAAAGTACAGTGAGTGTCCAATCACATCCTAGACCTTCCGAAAAATGATTACACGCGATATACCACCGTATCTTATCGCTCTTCATCAAACATAACTCTTTCTTCACCACTATAATATGATACTTTCTTACAGCATGTTGCAGATGAGGCTTATCTCTGAACAGTTGGCCCTCTGCGATTAGACCTGAGTCTTCATCGTAACATTTTATGCTCGATGGGGGCGGAATATTCATCGAGTCCCCCATCATAGGACATACCGTATCATAATATAGAATATATGATCCATCATACATCTGATCTACAAGTGGTCGCACCGCAATGGGTTATATGTCCTCTCCCTCATCTTCAGTGTCAGGTTCAGAATTGATGTCGTCTACATCAGTGCCTGTTGTATCACCTACCGGATCAATAATAGGGGGTAGGTGGTAAGCTGAATCACATTGAGGCACAGTCCAAGTATCTTGTGGCTGAGAACAACAACCTTGGCTCATTGGTTGAGACCATACATCTTGACTTGGTGCACAAGGATATTATGAATAATCTTGATACGCTTGATGTGAATAATTTAGATATTGTGTTGAGTAACTTGACCCGACATACTCCGGAGGTATATTTAAATCAGGGATTTCCAAATTCGAACTAGAAATCCAATAAAAAATCCAGTACTACTAAAATTATCCATTATAATGGCTCCTAACATATAAAACAAAAAATATATTAATAATTCAATATTAAACATTTCGAACACACAATGATAAATACTATATAAACTAATAGTTATACAGTTACCTCGGAAAATAAGAAGGGAACTATAGCCCAAAAAATGATACTACTCTCACAGGCACTTCAAATTATATATGTTTTGGAGGTGTGAGGAATTTAAAAAAAGGAAGAGCATGTAAAATAAGAGGGGTCGTGCTACTGCCAATCACGCAGAAGGGGGCGGGAAATTGGGCGCGGGAAAGCCCGCACTGAAGGCTTCAGCGCGGCAGGACATTTTAGCAAGGCAGAGGCCATGACAGGTATTGCGGACGATATTGTCTTAGTACCGTGGTGTATGCTATTTACGGACGATATTGTCTTAGTGGCTGAGATGAAGGAGGAGGTCAATGCTAAGTTAGAACGTTGGAGAATGACATTGGAGGCTAATGGTCTTCGATTGAGTCATTCAAAGACGGAGTATATGGAATGCAACTTTGCCAATAAAACAGAGGAGAGTAGAGTGGACGTAATGATTGCGGACCAGACCCTCCAACAGAAAGATAATTTTAAATATCTAGGATCCATTATACAAAAGGATGGATGTGTGGAAGGCGATATTATCCATTACCTCAAGGTCGGATAAATGAAATGGCGATAGGCTACTGGCGTGCTGTGTGATAAAAAAGTTTCACTCAAGTTAAAGGAAAAATTCTATTGAACGGTTATAAGACCGACAATGCTCTACGGGTCAGAGTGTTGGGCTATGAGATTGTCGCATGCGCAGAAATTTGAAGTGGCAGAGATGCGGATGCTAAGGTAGATATGTGGTCGCACGAGATTATACAAGATTCGAAATGGGGTCTTTAGAGGCACACTAAGTGTCGCATCTATAAGTGTCAAACTGAGGGAGGGTAGGTTACGATGGTTTGGACATGTACGCAGAATGAGTGTGGATGAGCCAGTCAGGAGAGTCGAAGGATTACAAGTCGAAGGGCGACGAGGGCGGGGAGATCTAAGAGAAAATGGGATGAGCAGATCCGGTTAGATTTAGTAAGATTAAACCTCTCCGAGGACATGACTTCTAATAGGACGAGTTGAAGACGTCATATTACGGTTAAAGATATATAGGACTATATAGAGTAGTTATTTGTGTATGAACATCTAGGCTGATAGAAATTAGCGGGATATACTAGTGGATATTTGCACCTAATTGTATTCTATCTGTTTAGTTGGTTCCTTATTTGTGTAGGCATTTATTTTATTTCGGATATATATAGTGTATGGTTGAGGTAAGTAATTTATTTTTGTTATATTCGCTTATTCCTTTTATTATTGTTATAATAATAATAATTACCATTATTACCACTGTTATTAGGATTATTACTACTGTTACTATGCTTAGTACTACTATTAGATTATGATTATTATTATTTTTCTCGAGCTGAGGGTCTCCACGGAAACAATCTCCCCATTCTGTTGAGGGGTGGGGGTATGATTGCGTACATCTTACCCTCCTCAGACCCTGCCTAAGGACGGAATTTACTGGGTATGTTTGGTTTGGTTTAAATTCCAAAGTTATCTCTATATGAACATTCAAAAATCGTTATTAAAATTTACATCGATTAGAAATATGTCATTTTATAATATAAGAAATTTTAACATATCTATTAATATCTACTTATATTGAATTTTACTATGTCTGATTAATATGGATCTATCACTATAAAAGCAATGTCATTAAGAAACACATTTATATATTATTTTTATATTGAGAAACAAATTGCCAAGAATGAAACCTAAGCGGGTTAGCCTAGTGGCGAAGAACTTCAACTTTCCACTAGAGGTTGGGGGTTGAATTCCACTGGCAACAAGGAACTCGCTTGGGCCACGACCTCGGATTTCGGCCCGCAAATCGCCCGGTTCACTGGTGGAGGTCGCCGCGTGAGAATCCCTATGGATTAGTCGAGGACAGGAATGTACAAGGATACCATAGGTACCAAAAAAATTGCCAAGAATGAGATTTGACTGTGTTTTTATTTCCTGAATTTCAGGCAGAAGTCCGTCAACTACGGCTACCATTCCGACTATGTTTTTTTGGGTAAGTAAATGTTGTATTAACTATTTACAGTATAGTACAGTTACAGGGGATAATTGTAGTCCAGTCCTTATCACGAGTTTCTCCCAAACCGTGTAAGGTTTTCATCTCCTACAACGTCTAACCTGCAATCATACAAATAGATGGGTTCATACACCAATTCGAGAAAGCAGCAAAATTGTGAATCTGGGCTCTACATTTTACTATCTGCCAGAACTGGATTTGTATGCCTTCCAGCATGTTGTGGTGAGTCGAAGCCCGGCCGCAGAGTAATTGTTCATTTCTCCATCGCCATATCTTCCACAAAATGATTTGGCACAGTGCATTCCAATTTTTCACAGACCATCCGGCTGGCCTTTGATTTGTACTGGGACAGAGTAATTTTGTAAGATTTGCTACTGGAGGGAAGGTAACAGCTAGCCAATTCTCGATGAGTTCCTTCAGGCTTTTTGGCGCAGTACAATGTAAGAATAAGTGTGTTGCCATCTCAGGCTCGGAGGTGCAGAGAGGGCAGTTCTGATCCGACAGCTGGATTCACCTAGCAGCAAGATTATCCTTCGTCGGGAGACAATTTTGTATTAATTTCAAGGTGAATCCATTAATCTTCAAGGGAATTATGTCGTTCCATGCTTCTTTTGTATTTGGGTCAGCCAGATTCTGGGACCAGATTTCGTTCATCAACAGTTCATAAGTCTCTTTTGTTGGGATTTCTACATGATTAAAACAGTGAAATTTGAAAATTTTATCACCATAAATCATCAAATGATCGTCTTCATTACTAATTGTGTAAACATATAATCATTTCACACATACATGTGTATAAAAAGAAATTTTAAGTTTGAGTTCTTACCTCAAACTAACCTTATACTTCAAAATTCACCTTGAACACAAAACAAAAATTAGATGTAGATCTTGCTAGAGATCACCTAATTTGTTCTCCTTTTCAAATCTCTTGAAATTTCTTCTTCACACTTTTTCTCACAAGATAAAGAGTTTCTTTTTTTCTCCACACGTTCATGTATGTATCTTATCTCAAAAGGATGGATAATTACTTATATTTATCACAAGGCATGTGTATTGACAATTTACACATGTCATGCAAGTAGCCAATCATCATCTTTTTTCTTTTCATGGACTTTGGTTATTAAAACAACCATAATGGGCCTATGAACAAGTCAAGCTCATTACTAATCCAGCTCATAGTCCATGAATCAATCCAAATGAGAAAAATTCCAAGTGATGTACGAAAGAGTTAGGATTTTATAACTAAATGTTACAACATGTAACATCTTAGTTTGTCATCTTATCTCATGTGTTTATTTCTTCTTAGTATGAAATTACACATGCCTTATAAGAAATATATAAAATTCTTTATTTTATTTCTTGTTCAGTCGGTGAGACCTGTATCGAGGATTTGTATTGGATTGGTAATGACGTTTTTACAGTCATAAATGATAAGCGGTGCTCTAGCTGCACATTATAGTTACCCAACCAATACAAATGTGATGTAACCATTTTACAAAACACAATCCTATAGTAATATTATGATTAATATTACTT